>QANX01003231.1:7426-40192 GCA_003254975.1 Ochetophila trinervis
TTTTTTTTTCTGATGATTGTTTCTTTTACAGTAATAGATGATTTTCTTTCATAATATTGATACGTATTTATAGATACAGAATGGTTGGTATGAATTGATTATTTTGGTATTGTGAAATAATTGTATGTGGTAGGTGTTGGCGCGCAACTATTTCGCGACACCTGCTCCAATGGGTGTCGCTGAATGTGATTGCCGCGTATATTTTCCGCGACGCTTTACAAATGCCCGTCGCAAATGTATTTGGCGCGCAGATTTTCGGCGACACTTGTGGAATGCCTGTCGCGAAATGTATTTGGCGCGCTTATTTTTTGCGACACTTGCCGAATTTGTGTCGCCGAATATGCTTCGCGCCACACTTTTCGCAACGGTTTTTTATCGCGTGTCGCGAGAGCTGATTTCACGCACATTTTAGCGACGTGGCTGCGTCGCTATTTTGTTCAAATAAAGGCGACGCACTATGTTTGTGTCGCCGTTAGTTTATCGCGACGCAAATTTTTTGCTTCGTCGCGCATTTAGTGTCGCCGATTAAGATTTTTGGCGTAGTGGGTTATAACTTGTAACCAAGTAAAATATTATGCTCAACAAATTAAATTGTACTTTATCATTTAATATTGGAGATTTATACTTTTATAAAAGGGAAAAAAATATATACTATTGGAATAGTTTAATTTTGCAATTAAAATTATTCAAAAAAAATAATTAAAATTTTATATCAGATTAATACAAATAATTAACTATAATTGAATTTCTTAATTTTTTTTTATCAAAAATCATCAACTCAAATAAAAATAAATAATATCTATAAAGGATTGTGAAGACTATCATCAAGTAGGAGATAATCTCAATCCTTTAATTTGTAGTTCTCTATGTACACAAAAAATCAAATCCAAATTAATTTAATTCGCCTTTAAGAAATAATATTAATAAACTATGAAAAAAAAATTGAAAAATGAAGTGGCGAAAAACTAGAAGTCCCGATTTGATATTCTAGCCCCACTATGTTGCTCTCGACAAATTCGGCCGATCAAAAATTTAAACCATGTATAATTACTAGAATAGCCTCTGTGTATTAAACATTATATATTGTGTATTAGCTTGAAATGTACGGTATCAAAATATTTCAATAAACATATTTGTTTCTCTTTCACTTTCTGTTTTTATTTCTTCTTCAAGATTTCACTTCCGCATCATGAATTCTTTCAGTTGTCATAATTAAACTCTTTTGCTTAGTATATGTACCATTAGTTTTATTAATTTTCTTCCAAGCTTCTTCATTTTATAATTAGGTTGGAATTGGGGATTAACTTAACAGATTGATACATATATATTTTTTTTTTGGTAAGAAAACAGATTGATACATATGTTATGTACGTAAAAGTGCAATCTAATGCATTAATATAAGTGCACACCTAACAAGAATGACACAACATGCAATCTAATGCATCAGTTCTTTTAGTACATATGAAGTGCCCCGTTTAGGAGCATACACGTGTTAAAATTGGAACAATAAAATATATAACTTCAATCTTTCTTTTTTTTTCATAAAATACTTTGTTTTTTTTTTTAATATGTACATATATATTTAAATTTACATTCATGTTAATTAGAATGAACCTCGAAATTATAGACCACAACTGGTTAATTACCACGAAGTTTAAACCATTCGATTTCAAAAGTTTAAATTTATAAAAGATAAATCGAAATTGAATTATATATTTTAACAATATTTGTTACATGTGATAGATCAATATAGAAATTAAAATCCGCAAAACAGAAGCTAACACTCAGCGGAACAATGTGGAGATCAAATTCATGAAATAAAGCCGAACATAAAAAAATGAAAATAATTTAAAAATCTAGCATACTAGATTCTGAACTCATGACCTCTATAGCTCTAACACCATATTAAACTACAATCCAAATTATTTATTATCAAAAAATTCAAATTTGTAAAAAGTATATCAAAATTAAATTTAACATGAAAACTTTTGCAGTTGACCACAAACTTTTGAGTTTAAACAATTCGATTTTAAAAGTTTAAATTTATAAAAGATAAATCAAAATTGAGTTATATATTTTAACATTATTTTTTACGTGTGGCCAGATTAATATAGAAATTAAAATCCACAAAACAAAAGCTAACACTCAGGCAGAACAATGTAGAAATCAAATTCACAAAATAAAGCTGAACACGAGAAAATGAAAATAATTTAAAAAGTTAGTATACTTGTAACATTCCGTACCAAGAAAATATAGTAAAATTTTCAAATTTAATCAGTTTGACTTTAAGAGGCTCGAGGTTGACTTTTTGTGTGAGCGTTTTATGGCTTTGACTGTGGTACCATTGCGTAGAGCTAGTCGATACAAGTTCGTAGACTAGTAGTACACTCGATTCTGAGCTAAGATTGAGAAGTTGTGATTGAAATAGTGTGAGGGGTATTTTGGTAATTTTTCAATTACTGGAGAAATTACTATTTTGCCCCTGCCTTTATCTTTAATGTGTCCAGAAGGGTCTAGAAGGCACACACGCAGGAGCCACCCCAACGCCAGTCCTCCCGCGCAGCCCGACCACAGCACCTCCGTCTCCTTTGCTGGCAACGACTATTTTCCAGCCAGATTGGGCCGGAAATTACTTGGAATGTGGAGCCGGCAGTCCTCTCTCCTCAATGGCACCGGTGACGGCCCGTGGGAACGACCGGATAGCTGAAAATCAAAGGAAACCCGGTCAGTCCCTTTTTCGCAATTGCCGGATTCCGGCTAGAATAGGCCGACCCACCATCAGGAAAAGATGGCCCACGTCTCCCTCCACCTTTCCCCACCAAGCCGTGGCTGTGAAACCCCGTGAATCGCCGGAAAACTCAAATGAGCTGGCGAACCTGTTTCTCCTCCGAATCCCGGCGGTTTCCGGTTGCGAGGCCGGTTCTTTCCCCCTCTTTTGGACCTCCTGTGGCTGATTCCAGCATCCGTTCGTCCCAAATCTTGTTCGTGTGGACAGTACAAGTGGAGGATGTTCGGCTGCAACTTCCCGGCCATTTTCAGGCCACCACCGGCGGCGGTTGGACGAAGTAAATTCTTGGTTGTATTCTACTCTCTTCAGACTTAGTTTTGATATATAATTCGCATATTATAGTTGCGTATTTGGAATTTACTTAATTTTGAGCTATGTTGTCAATAACTGTTAAAATAAGAATTGTTGATGATTGGTGATATAAATATGTATGTAAATATGTTTTGGTGATTGCTTTAGAATGAATTGGTATTCTGAGACTATAGGATTTGATTGGGTGATTGAATTTCATGGTTATAGATAACGGTTACGGAATATATATATATATATATTATGTGATTATTTTACTGTGAATTTTAAATAATTGCTGGGGAAATTATGGCTTGAGTTTAGCTGTATTGTTGTTTGACCGTTTGAGAACTAATTTGATTGCGTAGGTGGATTTTGGTTTATGAATGATTATATGGAAATAATTGTTGTGAATCTTAGTTTGTGAATGTTTATATTGATATGATTGTGTGGTTGAGAACTGCTTGGACGAGAAATTATGCCGCCAAGCAGGGGTGCTGCAAGCTTGGGTGAGGAATTATGCCGCCAAGCTATGAGTTTTATCTTGCTAAATTAACTTTAAAAGCTTTGATGAGGTTAAAAGTGGTTAAGAGATGACAAATGAGAATCATGTTGAATGTGTTGATATGACTGGAAGTGGCATATTTAGTGCAAATATGCTTTGGGAACTACAGGTAGCTTGATCCCTATTAAAATGGGTATGTATGCAGCTCAGTTTTACACTAAGTCCAGCTACACTTTACTTAAACAATATATTTGTTTTAGTGTTGAGTTAATTACCGAGGCGTAGTTTTATTTGATTTGGATATGTGTGCTGGTAGAGTGAACACTGTATAGAATGATTTTCCTTACAGGTTTGTAATTATTTGTACTTTAGGGATGTTAGAAAAATAGACGAAATACTGCTGAAATTTCTAATAAAATTTCTGGCAAAAAAAAAAATATTTCGGTATGTTGGTTCTTATCGTTTTTGATTAACGGTTTGACGGACTTAAACGACTGCTTAATGGCTTAATAGTAATATTAAATCATATAGGCATGATCCAAATGGGTTGGGTCCTGTCATACTAAATTCTAAACCCATGACCTCTAACTCTAACACCATATTAAACTCCAATTCAAACTATTTATTATCAAAAATTCAAATTTGGAAAATGTACTTCGAAATTAAATTTAACATGAAAAATTTTGCAGTTGACCAAAATCTCACCTACTAACCACGCAGTCCACAGAAATCAGTTGAGAATCTCAAAAACTGCAAATGTGGCCAAATCACGCCCACAATCAGGCCGATATCACAACAATCAATTATGTCAACAGTATAACCATATATAAGGCTTCCATTTAAGCTTATATATATACAGATTTGCTATAAACCTCGAAGTCGGGGTTTATAGCATCCCCGACGGTCAATGTTAGTTAGGAAAGTCAAAATTCAGATTTGAAATTCACGCACGTGCGAGACACGTGGGTCAGCAACCCAAGTCCCCCCCCCCTCCCCTTTCCCATTTTCATCCCCATTCGCGAATTCCCCTCTTCTGTTCCCACTGCGCCTCACACCGCAACCCAGCTTCAACTCTCCCTTGCCTCCCATTGCAAACCCCGAAGTCGACGCTTCTCCCCCAGCCCCATTCCCGGCTCCGTCCACAGAGGCTCCGTTCCCAACGGTCTAGGGCTTCCCCCCCGTGGCCGAGTTGAGAGCCCCCCTCGATCCAACCCCGCCCCCGTTCCCGACTCCATCCACAGAGGCTCCGTTCCCGACAGTCCCCCTGCCCGAAGCTGTGCCCTAGCTTCCCCCCCGTGGCCGAGTCGAGAGCCCCTCCTCGATCCAGCTCCCCTGAGCCCCCCTCGATCCAGCCCCGCCTCCGTTCCCGACTCCGTCCACAGAGGCTCCGTTCTCGACGGTCCCCCTGCCTGAAGCTGTGCCCTAGCTTCCCCCCCATGGCCGAGTCGAGAGCCCCCCCTCGATCCAGCCCCGCCCCCGTTTGCGGCTCCGTCCACAAAGGCTCCGTTCCCTACGGTCCCCCTGCCCGAAGCTGTGCCCTAGCTTCCCCGTGGCCGAGTCGAGAGCCCCCCCTCGATCCAGCCCCGCTGCCTCCTTCCCCGGTGCCTCGAGCTGGTGTCAGTAAGCAAAAAAAATTGGATTTTTTTTTATTTTAGATAAAAAAAAAATGTATCAACAAATGCACATAATGTTTGTATCATATTTTTCAATTGTTTATCAAATTTGCAGCTATCAAATACAAATCTGCATCAGATTTTGCTTTTGGAGGAAATTTTTTTTTTTGGGTCTGGAAATGTGATGATGAAATTGTGAATTGTGATATTGGTGAATTTGTGATGATGAAATTGTGAATTGTGATGAAATTGTGAATTGTAATAGTGAAGTTTTTCAGATTTGATGGTGAATTTTGATGATGGTAATTTGGTGTAGTATATATTTTCATTTTATGAGTAATTTGATCAAATTAATTGTGATATTGGTGAAATTGTGATACCTGTTTAATGATTCAAGCTATGAAAAGATTCTTCTGGATAAATAAGTGAATATACCGTTTTTGTTTGCTATTTCTTGTACAATTTTCCATGTCTAGCTTCTGTATATGCTTCATTGTTATCACAAAATTGTACATTTCTGATCACTTTTGAAGCAATGGGAGTTGCTTGAGCTTGAAACTTCACTATTGCCCTATGTCTAAGATGTTATGCTTATAATTTGATGTTTGATGTTAATATTTTCGTATGATTCTGGTTTGCAGCAATGTCGACATCCAGTGCACATGAAAGTTATTGGCGATTAAAATGTCAATGTGGTGGTAACATGAAGTTACACATCTCTCGTAGCGAAAAGAATCCAAACCGAAAATTCTAGAAATGCCATAATTCTAAGGTAAATTTACCAAATTATATTTTCTATTTATCAAGATTGTGTTTATTATATAAATTATTTATATATTGACTATAAAAGTGTTTTGCAGGATAGTATTTATTGTGGAATGTTTGTATGGGATAATGAAATAGATCATGGAAAAATAGATAAAATAGACTTTTTGATTGAAGAAGTTAATAGACTAAATTATAATGTGCAAGAGTTGACATCCAAAGTGAACGGCCTAATGCAGCAGCATCAAAGAGTTGTGGAACACTTCATGAGACAGAAAAAATGTGAATATAACTGGAAATTATTTAGTATAATTGTTGCAGCTATGATCTCAATGTGTTATTTTTTGTTTAAATGATTTTGTAAGATTGTCTTCCATATTGTAAATTGGTCTTTTTTATTTATTTATTGTGATATTTATTTATTTATATATTTTAAATACTATTACAGATTAATATCAAACACTTTAATGCTTTGGTAAAAATTATTTATTTATTTATATATTTTAAATTGTATATTTGTTTTCATATCTAACTGTATATCCCTCAACTAATAACGTTTGTAAAAAAATAAACACTACTATCAAATAATATAATATAACAACTACTATTATATTGGTGAAAATATAATTGTTTTTCCCTGGTTTTTACCTTCCTGAGAGCTAAACACAAAAATATGGAAATTCCCATTACATTTGATAAGGAAAAAATTATGGAAGTGCTCATTACATGGAAAAAAACCTTTAAGAAAAATATGAAACATTGGTATAGGTCCACCATTATGCATTATTCCATACCCAACAAAATGCACTCAATAAAATCCATCATGGCCTTAGATGAGCCTTTTGCTTCTAAAAGTTTTTTGGCCTTTAGAGGAAAGGAAAAAACAAAGATATATGAGCTTCTACAACTTTTTATGCCAAAAAATATGACCATTCTTTTATACCTATCACCAATCAAATTTACAAAACACCAAAATTATGAAAGTGTCCATTAAATGCTTTTGCCTAGTCTCACCTTAATGGATGGATCACAATTACCCACCACTAGCTATTACCAAACAATTTAATACAAGAACCCTTTAGCTAGCCTAACAAGTTGACCCCGCCTATTTTTGGTTTTTTTAGGCACACAAGTGGACATTAACACATGCTTCTCATTCGAAAGCCTCATAATTATTTCCCCCAGCTGTTTGATAAAAAATCTACATTTTCACACTTCCATGTTAAATATACAGTAACAATTGTTATTTTACCGGTAATACTTAGGTATGCTCGAGACACACAAAGCCACTCCTGGGCACACAAAGTCTCCTGCCTCTTAGAGCAATACCAGTACTGAGAAAAACCTGAACTACTGAAGAACCAAAAGACTAATGTATTTTCTGATGCACCAGATCCCTTTCGCAGGGCAAGTGCAGAGCATACTCATAACATCTCTGGTGTTGATGAACAAGACATAGTAAAGGAACTTTGAGAAAGAAGAGAGAAATTAGCCAGACATCTTCGAAATAGCAAACCAGACAATTTTTATTTGATTTTTCCTCTGCTTACAAACGGAAACAAGAACTCCTTATATAGGAGGAGAAAAGCGAGAAACCATCTTTATAGATTACTTTCACCTAGGGTAAAAGCAAAACATAATTATTACATTCTGAAAAGAAAAAGCAAAAGCAACCGAAAGAAGAAACATAATTATTTCGGACACGAAAGTAGTAGCCACCGAAAAGAAGGAATCTAGAATAGGAGAGTCACATGCTATTCTGGCTAGGAGAGATGTTGAAATTTCTGTAATCTGGATCATCAGAATCGATGGACCCCATTCCCATATTTATCTTCCAATCTCTGTACGAGCTAGATTGTGGGCTAGATGGGCCGACATCCATGTCAATATCTTCATTTGGATCTTGAGATTCTTGGAAGTATTCTGGAAGAACTTGAGAGAGATCTTGGGGCCTGTCCAAGGGAATGAAGATGGGCCAGGATTGGATGGGCCTGGGTCATCGGGACCTCTGTCAGGAACAATGAAAACTTCATCTGGGCCTGGGCCAATGTTATTTATTTCCATAAGCATGGTCTCAAGTTCAAGCCTTGGAATGGTAGATATTCGCCTGCTAGGAATGGTTGTCCATTCATAAGCCATGCCCTGAGCCCAGCAGTTGCTGGTGGTCTTGTTGAAATAGTAGGGCCTGTGGAGGATGAAAACAGAAGACATCTCCTTTTGCTTTTCTGGAGATCGAGTCCAAATGTGCTTATGCTGAAGAATTTTGTAGAGTTCTTCTCTCCACCAGGTAAGACCATGAAACCACTCTAAAAACGTCCACAATAAGGAGTTATGATTAGCTGGGTCAATCAGTTGATCCAGAAGAGGAACAGTGGGGAAGACTAAGGCAATGGAATGTTCTGTGACACAACACCATAAATACCAGAATAATTCATCAGTAAAAGTCTGTTCTGGATTAACATAAAATGAAACCACACAATAAAGTTTCTTGTCTTCAAGATAATCTTTGAAAGGTTGATTCATGGAGTGTAGAACATGGTTAAGATAAAGGCTCCTTTGGTGTTGAGCATAGCTAAGTATCATCTGAGGGGGAAACTGAGGACTTAGAGGGAAGATTCCTCTGGATGGTGGCTCTGTCGGGAAGATGAGGTGGATTGGTCATCAGGATTAAAGGAAAGGATGAGATGTAAGAGATCAGCTTCATTGGTTGTGGCTTTGACAAAAGATCAGCAATGATATTGTCTTTCCCTTTCATATGTCTGACAGAAAAATCATATTTAGCAAACCAGTCTTTGAACCTTAAGATTTGCCTATCAGGAAGGGTTTTGTTCTTAAAATCAAGGACCTTAGGAAAAGACAAATTGTCCATATGGACCAGGAAGTGGTATCCAAGTAAATGAAATTCAAACTTTTTGATACCATACTTGACTGCCAGAATTTCTTTATAAATAGTGTGGTAATGTTTTTCTGCCTGGCTGAACTGTCTGCTAGCATGACCACAATAATGGCATTTTCCATTTTCATCTTCTTCAAGGAGAAAAGCACCCCAATAATCGTCACTGGCATCAGTCTGTAAGATCCTTTGTCCAGTATCAGGGATCTTTAAAGGAGGGGGATGAGTAGCTATCTCTTTAAGAGTCTTAATCGCTTGAGTCTGAGCGAGGCTCCAGGGAGGAGGATTCTTTTTGAGTAAAGCAGAGAGTTTACTCGTGTGTTGAGCAGCATGAGGGATGAAGTCCCTGACATAATTAACAATTCCTAGAAACTGTTGGATTTGCTTCTGACTAAGATTTTGATATGGGAATTTCGTCAGTTCCTGTGTCAGGTGTTCACTTGGTTGGTAGACTCCATCATGGATTCAGAGGCCAAGAAAGTCGATAGAATATTGGGCCAAATGACTCTTCTGTTCAGAGAGCATGATGCCATGCTCTTGAGCAATAGACAAGAACTGGGCTAAGAGAGCCTGGTGTTCTTCATGAGTTTCAGAAAAGAGAAGGATATCGTCTATGCAGACGAGGGTGTGGTTCAGGATGGGCTCAAATATTTTTAACATTGTTTTTTGGAACAGTGAAGGAGCCACTTTGAGTCCAAAAGGAAGGACAGTCCACTGATATTGGGCATTGGGTATACAGAAGGTCGTTTTGGGCCTATCAATGGGATCAATGCCAACCTGCCAAAATCCAGCCTTAAGATCAAATTTAGAAAAGATTTTTGCCTTGTGAAGCTGGGCAAACAAGGGTTGGATTTTGGGAAGAGGAAACTTGTCATCTTTGAGAAAGAGATTTAATGGTTTATAATCTATGACAAGTAGTTTCTTTTTCCGGATAACCTCGGATCTTTTTTCAACATAGAAGGCCTGGCAAGCCCAATCAGATGTTGTGGGCTCAATGAGACCTTGGGCTAAGAGCTTGGCACATTCTTCTCGGGCCAGCTTTAGATCAGAGGGGGTCATTCCGTGATGAGAGGCCTTGGTCTGGTTTATATCTTCATTTTTCTTAAAAGGTAATCTGATGAAAAACGCCTGATTTCTCCAAAGAGGAGCGGGATGCTGTTTTTCAAATTCTTCATAAGAACCAGCACAAAGACGCAGAAGACTTTCTCGAATCTGGAAGTATTGAGGAGGGACCTGCTGAAGGGAAAACAGCTTAGGAACATTGGTATATGGTTTAAACTGATTTTTATACCTGATTCCAAGAGGGAGAATGAGAAGGTGCTGAGCCTGGAAATAGGTATCCATACCAATGAGAAGATCTTTGTCAGGAAGCTTACTTCCTAACACATGAGTCCAAATGATACAGTTGGGAAAGAATTTAATTTCTATCTTTTTCTTTGAGATCAGCTTGACAGAAAAAACTTTGTCATCTGCAGCTTTGAAATACTCTCGGTGGGGAACCCACTGATCCTCTGGTAAGACAAAGGGATTCATCATCGTCTTGTGGGCGCCTGTGTCCATGTAGGCAATGAGCTTGATAGGCTGATCATATTTTGAAAGCAGTAGGTCAACCTCAACATTGGAAATTGGAAGTGAAACCTGTTGAACTTGAGAAATTTGCTCTAATTGATAGAGATGTTCAGGACTGTCATCAGAATTTTCTGATGAGGATTCATAAAGCGCAAAGACAGTATCCTCATCATCATGAGATTGTTCCTCAAAGAGGGATTCTAGATCAGCATCTTTAACTTGTTGAGATGAGAGTTCTGCCTTGAGAGTTTGGAAAAGCCTGGCCAATTTCTGGGGCTTGTTTGGACATCGTTTAGCAAAATGCCCCTTTTTTCCGCAGATGAAACAGCGATCCGATTTGCTGTTAAAGTTCTGGTGAGGCTTTCGTTTGAAGAAACGCACATTTCTCTTAAAGGGAGGTCTGAACTTCCTTTTCTGAGGGAAAGAAGAGTATTTCTGCGAGTGATGCTTCTTCTTAGTGGGACACGAGCAATTCTTCTCTTTGCATTTAATTTGGAGATAAGGTTTTCTGCAAAGACTTTCAAATTTAGAGCCACGGCTCATGAATTTGGTCCAATAGGAGTGCTGCTCGCAAATCTTGTTTAGAGCAATAAGAGCCTTCTGATGGATTTCACCAAGAGTAAGGTGAACAAGACTTTTCTGATCAAAGGCAACTTCTCTCTCCAATTCTGGTTGAATGTCATCAGGAAGAGAGGTAATGTAGACCTGCTTAAGCTCTATGCTATCAAAGCCATTAAGAGCATAAAAGAGTTTGGACATCCTTTGATAATGAATCTCCAAATCTTTCTTTTTTAGCGAACAACATTTCATGGCAAAGTAATCCTTTCTGTTTTGCTGCTCTTGAGGCTGGGATTTTCCAAGAAACTGAAGTCTGAGCTCAGCAAGAGCTTGATTGAGGGAAAAGTTTAGAAATTGGAGCTGTCTATATTCCCCTAAGGATTGCCACCAGTCTCTAAGGAACCCTGTGGTTCTGGACAAGAAATCGACAAGGATGATTCTGGGATTAGCCTCAGAACGAACAGCTTGGTTGTCTATCAATGCTGCAAATTCTTTGAATTTGCTATCCCATTGATGAGGGGGAGTATCATCAAGGCTGAACCATGGGCCAGTATTAGGCTTTGGAAATTCATCAGCCGGAGGGGAAGGGCCTGTAGGAGTATTGGTTTCCCCAACATCTTCATCCGAAGGAATCTCAACCGTAGGATCAGGTCGGGATTCATGCCTGGTGGTGCCAGAGGTAGGCTCTGGGCCTGCCATTAAAAGATTAGTGATGTCTTCAAAGCTGCTTTCATCACTGCTTTCACTATAGTCTATGGAGGCAGAGATTTGAGAGGACTCCTCAGAAGCAAGATCCTACTGGCTAATAGCCATTTGCTGAGGAGGATGCTGACTGAATGAGCCAGGAACAGGATGTGAAGCAGGAGGAGATTGTAGTCTCGGGCCAGGTGCAGGCTGCATCCTTGGTCTGGGAGTGAGCCTTCGTGGAGGAGGAGGAGGAGAAAGATCCTGGGGAAATCTCCTCAAAAGCTCATACGTCATTGTGGGAGCAGAAGGAGTTGCTAAAGTTGCAAAGCTGGACTGTTGAGTGCTGGAGGAAGATCCTCGGGGATCCCTATTTTTAACATCTTCAGTGATTTGTTGGAGCTGTTTCTGCATTTGTCTCAACTTAGCTTCTTTCTCCAGATATTCTTGACCAAAAGAACCTTGTCGGATAAGTGGTTGTAGCTAAGAGTGAAGGAGATCAATTTTATCAATGAGCTTTAAATAAAAGGTTTGGAGCTCTTCGGACAAGGAACTGACCTTCCCACCAAGATAATGGGAGTGGCCAACAATTCGATCAAGCTTATCGTCAATTCTCTGGAGAGTATTGGTATTGCTCTGGATGGCAGCAGATTGCCAGTTAAGGACTTCTTCTCCAGTGGTAAGGGGAGCAAGCTCTCCTGAGGGAGTAATCTTCTTTTGGAGAACAAATGGACGGGTTGGAGCAGGAGCCTTTGGAAAGGCAGGGAAGTCCGTATCATAAGAGCTTTGGGATGCTTGAGTTCCAAGCATAATGCAAGGAACAGGCTGCCTAGCTTTACAGCTTTGTCTGATAAGCTCATGAATAGCGGATCTCGGAGGAGGAGGAGATTTCATCTCTGGAGTGATCCAAGGAGAATCTGGATCATCCGGGTGGTATCGCCTGTGATGATCAACCAGCTTGCACCGAGTTACCGGTTTTCTTTTTTCTGGGGTGTAAAAATCCCTAGGCATACAGATATCATCATCATCATCTGTATCATTATGGCAATCACAGTCAGGGTCACATCGTTCAGGGGCGGAGTCCCAAATGAAATGGCCGTTGATTTTATCGGTATAGATTTTCTTGCCATCTGGGTAGAATTGTGAGACTGTGATTTTCTTTTCAGAGGCAATAGGGAGAATGGCCATTGATTGAGCAAAAGGGAGCCCATCAGAAGACGAGGCTTCTGATTCTGTGACTTCTTCAGGGACCTTATAAGTTGTCTGGATGGTTCCATCAGGGAGGCGTTGGTAAAGCGAGGCAGGGGCCTGTAAAGTAAAGGGTGCTTCATGGGCTTTCTTCTGCAATTTTTCATAATTTGTCAGCCAGGTGGAAGGCATCCTGTCCATTAATTCATTTCTACAAAGAGAGGGAGGAAACTGGACGATTGATGGGATATGAGGTTGTTCAGCAGAGACAGAGATAAAGGCAAGGCCTTTGTCACGGACAGGCAGGCAAAGATTGATCGCATGATCTTAAAGCCTGTAAACCAGCTGGTGATGAATCGTTCCAGCATAAGTAGATCCAAGTTGAGGAGCGCCTTGGATTTGAATCTAGATCTGGAGAGCCGAAGTGAGATTAGGATCTCTTAAGGGCATGTTAAAGTTTGGGTAGAAGGTGAGCATGACACTACCACTATTGAGAGTAGTAGTGATGGTTCCAATCACAGCATGTTCATATAGCATGAACGTTCTGTTGAGAAGAGACATCATAGCAACTGCAGGGATGTTCGGTCTACCATGGAAATTGAGGATAATACGGATTGCACCAAAGTGAAGATGAGAATATCCCTGTTCTCGCCATTGATCAATGAAATCCTGAGGGATTTCAAGAGTGATGTATTGTTCTTCCAGAGTAGCAGGAATAAGGCAGTGGTCCAGACTAGTAGTCTGGATAAGCTCTTTTGTATAGACACGTCGGGGAGATATAAGCTGGCGAATAGATCTTTCATGCCGCTTGAAGATGGAATAAGGACTAATGACAGGTTGAATGGTAGGGTCAATTGATGAACTTTCTGGAACATAAGTATATTCCATAAGATTTGTAATAGAGCGAGAATGAGGTGTAAAGTTTTGAGAAGGGATGGAGGAGGAAGAAGATGATGTTCGAAGAGAATCATCAGAGGAAGTAGAAGGAGGTCTGTTCATAATTGTTGGAAAATGATTAAAATTGTCTGTAGATCTACGAGAAGGTTGCATGATTAAAAGATTTATTTCTCTCCGTAACCTAAACTAAGAAATGTTCATCAAACTAGGACAGAAATAGAGTACGTGGCATTGTTATACCAATACACGAGGTCTGGAGTCACAAGGACAACTTCCTCTAGGTACTGGTTTCCAGCCGATATACCGTATTTTTGACCGAATAGATGGCTGTGATACCAACAGGCATGAATCCCGACCTGATCCTACGGTTGAGATTCCTTCTATTCGGTCAAAAATATATCATTTTCATCAAATTCAGTGATTTATATAAACCAGTAGCATATATGCCTCAATATATCTGGTTATATATATGCCCCTTTTCCACCATTTACATTTCTATCATCATCTTTCCCTAAAACTTTTCCAATAAATGCATATATTAAAAATGCACCACACCCTAAATAAAGTCAAATTAAAGGGCTTCGTAGTTATGAATTATTACCTTTCCTGCAAGATTCAGCTATATCATCGACAATTATAATCTTTTCATTCGTCCACATAAATTTGATCCTACAAATCAATAACAATGATATACTGTTGGATTGTCAAAAAACTAATATGCTAGATATTTTGAAATTATCCTAAAAATGTACATGCTTGAGAAACTAATTCGTCATCTTCACTTGATGAATGATCATTAATGTCTTGATCATATATTGTGGATCTAGATGATAAAAATATATTAATAACTCACATCAACATTATTTGAATTTAAATGGAAACGAAATTATAATTATAAATTTACCTTTCTTGCAACCTAGGGCAATTTCTTTTGTCATGTTGTTGGCCCCGAAGCCCACATCCTCAACAAAGTCTTGATTTCGAAATTGTTGACTCTTTTGAAGATTTCAATCTTCTCCCACAACCTTTTGATCTCACATGCATTGGATTATTAATACGTTGAACATCTTTTGTTCTTCTACTACTTGATTCAGGCATTCCAATGGTGGTACCATTAATATCCTTAACTTTAAGATGCAACAATTCAAATTCACTCAACAGGAATTTAGTCCCTTCGGTAATGAGAGATCCATCATCAATTAAAGTATAACCGGAGCGAGATAAACATGCATGCCTCGTCACCAATGACATATCACTGTCATCATTCATTACTTGATAATTTTTATCCTCCATCTCACAAACCTTTGCACCTTTTGTCCACCGATGCATTCTATATTTGCTTGGTAAAAACATGATTTGCTTGACACGAAAAAATGCCAACATATGTCTGCATGGGATTCCTTTGAAGTCGTACAATCTACAACTGTAGGATAAAAAGTATGTAACCTTATTGTATTCAATATTCCTACTCTTTGATGAACTACTTCCAGTTGCCTTTTGCACAGTATGGACATCAGACACATCATCCTCAAAGATACTACTTAAGAAATATGCAGCACTTTCAAACATCTCATCTTGAAACAGTAAAAAATTCCTCTTCGTGTATATTTGAACCATTTGTGTCTCCATTGGGCACATAGATTTCAACTTTGGTTGCTCATTCACATCAACATGATCTGCAACTAACTCATCATGTCTTTGATGATTAATAGCTCTATTAAAACGTATAATGAAGTCCATCAATGAGTTTTTGCTTGAGATATACCTTTTAAAAAATGCATGTGAACTTTCAGATCTTTGACTGCTCAAGATCCCAGCACCGAAGATATGGTTAAAATAAGCAGGAATCCACTTGCTACGGATTTCATACATTTGATGCAACCATAGATTGTCTTGTAGGCCTAGTTCTTGTATCAATTCTGCCCAACAAGTTTCAAACTCTTTGGTAGTTTCAGAGTTGAAAATGACATTTTTAAAGTATGCATAGTAGTCCTGGTAAAGTATGGCATCTAATTTTTCTAAAAATTTTGTCAAAATGTGCCACATGCAGAATCGATGATAAGTTGATGGAAACACTTGAGCAATGGCCTTAGACATTCCAGGATCTTGATCCGTAATAATAACTTGAGGTGCACCTCTAAGCATAGCATCCAAAAACTGATTGAATAGCCAAATGAATGATTCACTTTTCTCACCACTCAACAAAGCACATCCGAAAATGATAGTTTGACCATGATTGTTCACTCCTGCTAATGGGGCAAATATCATATCATATTTGTTAGTGTTATAAGTTGTGTTAAACACAAGTACATCACCAAAAAATTGATATGATCTCCTTGAAAATGGATCTGCCCAAAAGCATCTGACAAGCAGATTGTCATCATCCAGTTCATAGCTAAAGTAAAATGCAAGATTATTTTCTCTTTCAGAAGCAAAAAATTCTATTAACAATTCTGCATCAATGTCATTTGTCTCATCTCTCACTTTTTGTACATAGTTTCTTATATCTTTCTCAGTACATCCAACATTTTGAAGAGTACTAGATTCAATTTCCATCACTCTATACTGTTGACAGGTTGGGATATTTGCCTCTCCTAACTGTTGGCTCAAAACTATTTTTGCTACTGAGACATTCCTATGTGACCTTAACAAATGTACCTTAGTTGGAGTTGCAAGAGAATGATTATGCCCTTCCATAAAAAGACTAACAATCCATTTCGATCCAGTTTGCCGCTTAACCACTGTCATCTTAGCTTTGCAGCCAACTCGAATACTTCCTCGATTCCTTTCATCTAATCTTTCAACTGTATATTTCTCGCTCTTCTCGTAATAGTCATTTGTCTGCCATTCGTTAAAGCAAACAAATTGTTTCCACACTAGCTCATTTGTACCTTTTTTCCTTTTACTGTTGTTCACTCTTGCACTAAATCCACAATGTCTTGCATATGCATTATAAAAATCGAAAGCCTCTTCTATTGTTGCAAATTCTTGATAAACCTTTGGTTTTATCTCATCTGCAACTTGTGGAGTATAACACTGTGTTTCACTATCATCTGACATTGTGTTGCAACAATAAGCTTCAATTTCTGAAAATCATAAAATTAATATCCATTGTATTATAGCATCAATATAAATAAGTCTTTTTTTTATTTTTGGTGAAAATCTCCCTGTATTTAATTGATTGTCATTACCAACGCATGTGCATATATAATTTGTTTAGTTGAAAATCTCCCTGCATCAAACATCTTTATTTTTTAAATTTATATGTTTAGTTGAAATTTAATTGAATGTCATTACCAATGCATGTGCATATATAATTTGTTTAGTTGAAAATCTCCCTGCATCAAACATCTTTATTTCTTAAATTTATATGTTTAGTTAAAATTTAATTGAATGTCATGTGCATATATAATTTGCCAATCTTATTCATATGTTTTAATTTTATACACTAAAAATTATATTGCCAAAATTTGCCCGAATTTGATCAAATTACTCATAAAATGAAAATATATACTACACAAAATTATTCACAGTAACCGTATATACTACACCAAATTACCATCATCACAATTCACCATCAAATCTGAAAAACTTCACTATTACAATTCACAATTTCATCACAATTCACAATTTCATCATCACAAATTCACCAATATCACAATTCACAATTTCATCATCACAATTCCAGATCCAAAAAAAAAAATTTCCTCTAAAGCGGGGAAGCTGTCGACTCGGCCACGGGGAAGGAGGCAGCGAGGCTGGATCGAGGGGGGCTCTTGACTCGGCCAAGGGGAAGCTAGGGCACAGCTTCGAGCAGGGGGACCGTTGGGAACGGAGCCTCTGTGGACAAAGCTGGGAACGGGGGCGGGGTTGGATAGAGGGGGGCTCTCGACTCGGCCACGGGGAAGCTAGGGCACAGCTTCGAGCAGGGGGATTGTCAGGAACGGAGCCTCTGTGGACAGAGCCAGGAACGGGGCTGGGGGAGAAGCGTCGACTTCGGGGTTTGCAATGGGAGGCGTGGTGGGAGGCAAGGGAGAGTTGAAGCTGGGTTACGATGGGAGGCGTGGTGGGAACAGAAGAGGGGAATTCGGGGGGGGGGGCGACTTGGGTTGCTGACCCACGCGTCTCGCACGTGGGTGAATTTCAAATCTGAATTTTGACTTTCTTAACTATCGTTGACTGCGGAGTTTATAGCAAATCTGTATATATATATATATATAAATTTTCATATTTATTAGTTTTGTTATTTTCTTTAAAAGTACATTTGATGTCTTGTATAAAAGATTATATAATATTAAAATAATGCTGATCAGTGTTTGGCAATGATAGCGCCCTAACCAAGCATATTAGACAATATATGGTCAATTAAAACTTGTACTATATGCTACATAACTAAATCCAAATGGGATGGATTTAAGTTGGATTTTTATTTTATTTTTTATTTTTTGCTTTGTCAAAATCAGTTTGAAATTTTATTTTGGGCTACTTAAATCACTCAGATGTACAAATTTGTTGACAATTTAAGATATATATATATATATATATATATATATATAATCAGCTTTGCCAAAACTAAAACTCTTGTTTATGTTCCTCCTTTAAGAATTGATTATGCAAGAATTACCACTTTGTAAATTATTTATTGCTGACTTTTGTTATATTTATTATTTAAATTTTATATTTTGATAATTTATTTATTGATTCTGGATAAAATACTAATAATAACATCATCAACTATTTTAATTTAAACTTTCCTTATTTATTTTTTATATTGTATTTTTAAACTATAATTTTTTTATTATCTAAATTGTAAAAGAATACGAAGTTAATAGCATCATCAATTTAATTAATTATGTTCCTTTTTAAAACAAAAATAGTACAATATATTTCAACACCAAATACCATACAATAATAATACAGTATAGACTGATACAATACACCTTAATCAATATAATATAAACTAATATAGTATTGCATACTAAATGGACTTTAAAAGAATAATATGTTTAAGGTATACAAAATCAAAGTGAAGCTCTCTCAAGAGCAAGACAAACCTTTGATTTACAATTTCTCATAATTGTGGTAGTTTTTTTTTTTTTTTTTTTTTTTTGCTGANTTTTTTTTCTTTTTTTGCTGAAATGAGTGTTATACTAACTAAAAGAGAAGGCAGAAGCAAAAATAGCAACTGCCAGAGTCAGGAATGGGTCACAACACCCTTCTGATTCAAAATTCATACAAAAGATTGGGCATAACACATAAAGGAAAATTTTCAGACTTAGAAGACTGATAACCCCATCTGAGACAGCATGAGCAAGCCTATTGCTCAATCTAGGAATTCAAACAAAAGACACCGAACAAAAACTAGATTTCAAGGCTAAAATCTTCTTTATGACACCTTGAGCTGTCCAGTGAACAGTTCAGTCTCCAAAATATTCTTCATCGTATCATAACTGTAGTTGACAATAAAATCTAATTTTCTTCATACTAGCCTAATTGTTTCAGTCAAATTAAGCGAACACGTACGGATATGTCCCTAAAATAAGAAGATACTTAGGTAAAAAAAATTTGATTTTTTTTCTTTTTTACTTATGCTTACTTGTGAGACAAATTAATTATACATACATAACTTTTATTTTTTAATTATTCATGTTCATTACAATGCAAGTTTTAAATTCAAAATACCTATTATATTTTTCTTTTTAAAAAATTTACATTTTTTTTTTACCCTTCACTTTTTCAGATTCATGATTATTAACTAATCATTCATCAGAAAAGTTTTAAATCTTTATAAAAAATGTTCATATATTTTTTTATGAAGTTCAAAAATTTTATGGGTAACGATTTAAATATTTTTTTTTCGATTTCTTATAGCTTTTATGAGTTTTTCAATAAAATTTCAGAAAATAATCAACAGAAGAAAATTTGGTGAAGAAAAAAAAATAAAAGAGAGAGAGAAAAAGAAAAAGAAATATAAAGGACATTTTAAATTTGAAATTGGTGACATAGTGAACATAAATAATTACAAAATAAAAAAGTAAACATAATTAGTTCCATAGGTAAGCATCCGTACAAAAAACTGTAAGAAATAACAGTGATGTCATTTTACTCTACAATGATCAATAATCGTACAATATAAATTTGTAATGTGGAAATTTAAGCCTTACAATTATATTTATTGAGTGTAAAAAAAATAAAAATAAAAAAAGGTAATGAACATTATTCATGTATGGGTCAACATTATATGTTTGCTTGTTAAGTACATCATCGCTGTTAGGCTATTAGGTTATAACTTGTAACCAATTGAATATTATGCTCAGCAAATTAAATTATGCTTTATCATTTCAATATTGGAGGGTTTAATAAAAGAAGAAAAAGTATTGGAGTAGTTTCTTTTTCAAAAGACAAAAAAAAAAAAATACTATTGAAGCAGTTTAATTTCGTAATTAAAATTTTACATCCGATTAATACAATTAATTAACTAATAAACTAATTGAATTTCTTTCTTTTTTTTATTAAATATTATACCCTCCCAATAAAAATAATAATAATAAATATCATACCCTCAAATAAAAATAAATAATATCTACAAAAGATTGTGAAGATTATCATCAAGCAAGAGATAATCTCAATCCTTTAATTTGTAGTTCTCTATAAAAAAAATGAAAAATGAAATGGCGAAAAACTAAAAGTCCTAAGTTATTAATTTCATTTCCCTTCTAGATTTATGTAATTTATCACCCAAAAAAAAGTAACTATATTTACAAATATAATTCCTTTGAAAAATAAAATAAAATAAAAACAATGCATTATTTCCTTACAAATTTTCTAAGATCCAAAAGTGAAGTACTTTAATTCCAGATTAGGGATTGAAAATTGCAGAAATTCCCATATTTTTGCCCATTGGCTCGCTCTCTGTAAAATCCCTAATTTTTTCTCTATGATGTTTTTCACCCAATTTATTTTTTGTTATTTTATTACATATATTTGAATTGCATAGAGGATATGAATCAGAAGTTAATAACGCATCGTCGATGATGGAGGAGGAGAAGAATTTGCATAAAAACCGGGGCGTTTTTAGGTCACTCTCCGAAACGGATTTAATCATGAAATGTTCCGTTGCTTCCGCATCCTCAACCGCTAAGGACAATGCCATTTACTTTGAAGGTCACTTTCTTAATCATGTTCTATATCTATCTATATATATATATATATGTATGTATGCATAAGTGCATGTATGTACGTGATTATTATCCATGATATTTTTCTGCACTAGACTGCAGCTAAAAATTCTGTTAATTAATTAATTAGTTCATGATTTCATAACGGAAGCATTAAATATAAGCCATAATTGAAGATCCCTAATTTTGAAATATTTTTCCGTCAAAATTTTCTAGCCTTTGAAAGCCACATTAATTGTTGATATATAAAAGATTTTCCAGGAGATTCAAATATATTGTTAATTTGAGGTGAGAATTTTTAATACATGTAAGATATAAATTTAATCCAATTACTGTCAAGTAATTGCATTTTAATGGTTCAACACATCATAACCTCCTAAAACTTTGATTATTTAATCTCAATTTTGCTTTGGACTCAGAAGTAATTTTGTATTAATTTATCTCTACAGTTCATCAACAATAATCTTCAAATTAATTAAAGTAAAAGTTTCTTCCTCCAATTGTGCTAAACAGAAATAGTATGCAGAAAAGTTATAGTTTGCTATCACAAGGCTACATTCTTTCTGTTGAAGATTAAACATTCACTATACATTTATGCTATCAAAATACATATATTAACTGTGTACCTGTTCCTTCTCACTAATTGCAGAAGAATCAGAAACAAGCAGTGAAGAAGATTCAGATGTAAGCTGTTTTGATGAAGAGGATGTATCTTGGATATCATGGTTCTGTAGTCAAAAGGGAAATGAATTCTTTTGTGAAATTGATGATGACTACATTCTGGATGATTTCAATCTTTCTGGGTTAAACAGCATAGTTTCATACTATGACTATGCATTGGATATGATTTTGGATGTTGAGTCCTCTCATGGTAATTAAGTCTGCCTCCTTATTCAGATTACAGAACAAACACATATAGTTGAATTTGTTTTTTAATATGGGAAATGTGAGAGAGCTTAGTTTCTCTTTTCTGCTGCTTCTGTTGTCAAAATGCATATATGTTGAAGAAGATCAATTTCTTCTTCCTGATTGAAAAGTGAATAACTTATTTTGGTTATGGGCTCTGCAGATGGTACCTTAACCTATGAACAAAACAATATGGTAGAATCCGATGCAGAGTTGCTATACGGCCTTATTCATGTTCGATATATTTCAACTAGCAAAGGGATGGCTGCGATGGTAAGACAGTTGACATTTCGCTATCTTCCAACAATGCATTTGAATTCTCTGCTTTTTTCTATAATTAAGAGCAATTATTTGCTGCATATATGTATGTGTATATATACATTTCAGCTAGAGAAATACAGGAACTATGACTTTGGTAGATGTCCAAGAGTTCACTGCAACAAACAAAGATGCCTCCCAGTTGGTCAGTCCGACATCCCAAAATCAAGCACTGTTAAAATCTACTGTCCAAAATGTGAAGATGTATATGCCCCACAATCTAGACACCAGGAAAGTATCCTTTAGTTACAGTTGTGCTTGATTTTGCAAGCTTTTTTTTTTTTTTTTTTCCATAGCATATATGCTGCATTTTACTAGGCACATTTGGATGCTCACTGAGCATATAAAGTTAAGAAGATGAGCTTGCTACTTTTTTCTTTTCTTTTTCTTTCTTTTATGTTATCCTGTATTCCAGTGCAGCAATGTTTCCTTGACCGGTATTAGACGTCGACGGAGCATATTTTGGAACTACATTTCCTCACCTGTTTTTTATGACCTACGAACACCTCAAGCCACAGAAAGCAAATCAGAACTATATTCCAAGAGTATACGGTTTCAAAATCCACAAGGAATAATAATACAGCTACAGATTAGCTACTCTTCTTGATAAAAAAGAAAGTGTGAGTTCCAGAATTTTTAACATATATTCCAAGTGGATTCTAAGCTCATGGGATTGTAGAAGCGTTTGGTACTAGAATTTTTATTTTTATTTTTATTAATGATCCTAACGTATAATTGGAGTTGTATACCCATTTCTTTCTTTCATGGTTCCCTTGGGTTTTGGGGGTTTCTAGCTGACTGATCTGTCCTAGTATGTTTATTCTGTCCTTACAGCAAATTCAAACATAGCATTGCAAGCTCTTAGTCCAGAACTAGGATTAAAGCTTTGATTTATTCAAATGGTCATTTTAATTTGAATGTAATTTGTGGTTTGGCTGCCCAATGAACAGACTTGCTATCCTGAACAAACGCTAGTAGACCTGGCAAAATGTTACACGACACGAAACGACACGATAATTTGCGGGTTTGGGTCAGCGATATCAGGTCGGGTTGATATTAGTGTCACACGATAAGACATGATAAGAAAACGGGTTAAAACAGATTGGAACACGTTAACACGATAGGTTACGATAAGACACGATAAGAAAAATATTAATTTCATTATTTCATTATTGTTAACTTTTTACATTATTTTTTTTAGTTTTAGAAAACTATAAAATTCATATTATATTTCATTGGAAAATGACAATTTTTATATCTATTTATATATTAATATTTTGTTTTAGATTTTATCTTTTTTATTATTTATATTGGATGTACAATTTCAGTTTGGTTTATAATATTTTGAATATTTTTAAATTAATTTTATTTTGTTTTATAATATTTTGAATATTTTTAAATTTATAATTGAAATGCATATTTTGTTTTTTAGTCATGATAAATATTTAATATATCTTTAATTCGTAATATTTTACATATTTTAAATTCACAGTTATTATTTATGTTGAATTTTAGTATGTTAATATATATTTTTTTAAATGTTTAACATATCATTTAAATATGTATTTAGGCTTAATAGTCATGAATTGATAATGATTTATCATTTGACAATATATATTAATTTAAATAAAAAAAATAAAATACTCACGTACATGTCTAGTAAACACAAATAAAACACAAACACGAAACGATACGACACGAACACGGTTCAACACGAAAACTTAACAGGTTGGGTTCGGGTAAACAAAATTTGACACGACACGAACACGATACGACACGAACACGGTTTAACATGACACGTTGCCAAACCTAAACGCTAGTAAACCGGGCAACCTTCGCAGCAAAGATGTTATTCCCTGCATAAGAAAGTAGAAATGCTACATAATCTTTTCTTTCTTCAACTTCTATTTTCGTGTTTTTCTTTTCCCACTCTCAATTGCAAAGTAAGGAAAATCATAAAGTAGTATTATAAGTAAATAGAGAAAAGGGAAGCAATAGGAATATATTAAATAAAGTGGCAAAACAACACGAAATTGATTATATTTATATAATCTAACTAGCAATCATGGTATATAGCTTTATCCAGATTGACAAAACCAGTTTAAATGACTTACAGATAAAGCCAAAAATATATATCTAGGAACTCCATTGCCTATCACCATGATGCCTCAAAAATACAAAACTAAATACATGATATTCAAATTTGACGGAGAACAAGGAAATTTTGCTTCATTCTCAGGATGTCTTCAATAATACCAGCATCTTCTGATTGCCACATATCTAGCTCAGTGCTTACGGCCACAGTCCCAAAAATTAGCCTTGCCTTCTTTTCTTCCAATTTCTTCATCTCCTTGCAAAGCTCATAAACTTCTTCGTTAATTTTGGTCCTCTTATGAGTGGAATTAGTGATCTTAGTTTTGACCCCTTCAGAGTCATCTTGAAGTTGTCTCAACTTAACTTGTATTAGTTGCAACTCATTCAGACGACCTCGTAATGCCTCGACATTGAATCCCATCTTTTCCAATTCAACAAGTGTTTCGGTAGCCTCATTGAATAATTCCCCAGAAGCATCTATTTCCAACTTTGCAATCATCTCAGCCAAAGAAACAAAGGCAAACATATTTCCAACAGCTAATCCCTCCCGACATATCCCTTTAGACTTCATCAAAGGCTGAAAATGGGGATTCTGAGGCAATTTTCTGAATACTTCCATTAATTCAAATTGTTCCCAAATTGTAAACGTTTTCACAAAAGGCAAAGATAGACCGTTGTCTTGCTCCATGTCAACTGTGGAACCTATTTCTTTAGGTTGGCAACCGAATTGGTTAAATTTTCAAGAATAATTAATCATCGATCAAGTATATTACAGCATGAACTTACCCGAGTCATCGACATTTTCTATAGAATGGATTTTATTGATAGGCACTGATAAAGGTTGATTATCAGAAACACCATTGCTTGATATTCCATCCACAGCCACCATAACTTTTTCTGGCATGCAATCTGTTGCAAAGACTAGAGCTGTTCCATCTCTTAATACATCTTCAGAGACTACAAAATTAAGACAGACCTCAATACATCTTCAGATTTATAACTATCTACAATACCTTCAGCTCTATGCGGATGCTCACTTACAAAATCGACAAAAATTTGTTTACCTAATTTTGTTTTTGACTTATTATATAGCAGTGAGCTCTCCATGCCTGGAACTCCCATAGTCAATTCAGATTTATCAGCTCTACAATTTCCAAGACCTGCAGCTCCATTGAGTTGATCGCCTACAAAATTGACAGAGATTAGCTTCCCAAAAGTGTTTTAATTTATTACAACAGCAATGAGGCCCCCCATACCAGGAACATTGATCCGTGCTGTCATAGGCAATTCACCTTTATCAATAGTGCAATCAACAGCATTAACTCCAGCTCCATTTTGCTGCTCGCCTACAAATGTTGACACAAAATAGTAATGCACGAAAAAAATTACCAGCCAACAATAATTGGTATATTTAGCTTATTGCATACCTACTGATGCAGCTTGCTCGTTTGGAATAGGTAATTTATCTTCTTCTCCCTTCCCTTGTAGTTCATTACTCACTTTAACATCATTCTGTATTTTAATCTCAAACATGAGTAATGGACAGATATTGTAATTAACAATATTAAGAGTAACAGATAAACATAGAGGGATCAAAGCATGCCTCGGCATCTATATTTACACTAAAGGTAGAATTGAGAAATTAGTTGGATTGTTGTGAGCATTAAAATATATATATATATATATATATATATATATATATATATATATATCAGAACTACTAATATGGGCAACGTAGCCCACCACTCAATGGGCGACAATTTATATTAGCCGTCTGATGTGTATACTCAGATGCATTGACCGCGTGAATATGCATATCGGACGGTTGATATAGGACTGTCGCCTATTGAGTGGTGGGCTATAACGCCCATATTCGCAGTTCTGTATATATATATATATATATATATATATATATATATATCCACAAAAAAGTGAATCTTAAATGATAGTGTAAACAATAAATATTTCCTAGAAGTCTTAGATATGCATAATGTTAGTCCTTCCAACAAGTTCGTAGAGCACTTCAAAATTTAGTCTGTGATCTGTGCCTGGTAGAGATATAACTTAGGTGGCAAAGACATAGGTGGATACGTAATCTCATTTTGACAAAAGCTGACCCAAAATTGACACTGTTGCTTCAAAAGTGACCAAATGCTATAATAATATGTACTGTCATGACAACAGGTAATCAACAGATTCTTAGACTGAACACTTCAGCCCAAACCTCTCTTCCAAAAACTCTCCTTTAATTTTATGTGCTCCTAGGGTTTCTCTGTTGTATGGTTACAAATATCACTAAGTCTCACTTGATCATTCAAATGATTCCATAGAACTCATACAAACTTTAGATG
Organism: Ochetophila trinervis; assembly: GCA_003254975.1. Classification (NCBI taxonomy): domain Eukaryota; kingdom Viridiplantae; phylum Streptophyta; class Magnoliopsida; order Rosales; family Rhamnaceae; genus Ochetophila; species Ochetophila trinervis. Next base: position 34,022 of record QANX01003231.1, read on the forward strand.
TACCTTATTAGGAAGCGGAGAAGACATTTCAGCATGTGAGACAGTTAATACCTCAGAGTTTGACCCTAAAATGCCAGAAGATTAATTTTCTTTTATTACCAGCTCAAATTTAACAATATCTATAGATTATGATAAATCTTACATAACCATACCTGTTACTAAACATTCCACCTTTTTAGATTTGGATTTTGATGATATAACCCTCCTTTTAAATGTCCTACTCCATGTGCCTAGAAATTCAGATCTTGGCATCAGCAGTCTTCCCTTCTTTTTAGGAGATATAGTTTGTAGATTTCCCAGTCTACTAACTTCTTGTTCCTTAATCTCCTACAGGAGGAAAAACATAAATTCTAGTAAAAGTGGTTAAGGAATAAACAAACGAATAAGAGAAAGTAGTTAACTTTGCTACAAAAATTTCAATTGCATCGTTAAAATACTAAACATGAGAAACTTGAAATCACATTATGACTCAGTAGGTTTACCAAAAAGACTAATTATTAGAAGGTTGAGTTCCAAGAGATTGTTTTAGTTAATTACTTAATCATCTTTATCTGGCCCTTCTTCAGCAAACTCAGCCAAATTAAGTTGTCTGAATCTAGTTTTAACTTCTTGAAAGGATTCAATTTTACAATATCATTTATATGAACTCAGTTTCCTTTCACGTGAGGTTTTTAAGTAAGCTAATTCATTGATACAAGGACTCACCTGCTCCTTTTGACTGTCTCTTTTGTTGTTGGAACAAGATGTTTCTTCTTCAGTGTTTTCCATTCTAGCACCTGTACTTTCATTTTGTGTTTCTACCTTGGAGTTTTTGGTGCTGTTGCATGCATGTAGGTACTGAGGTTTACAATCTGGTCTGCATTTCACATTCTGAGGCAAAAAGAAACTATATAAGCCACCCTTTAACTTATTTGAATCTATATTACCAACTTTGGCTACTTAAACTGATGCAGATCATAAAGATTTCTGAGTTAAGCACATCTCAATGAGATCACCAAGAAAAAAAAAAAGAAAAAAGAGAATTAACTTTGTTGATAATAAGCTGATATTTTTCCATATAGTAACCAAAGATGTTATGCATCAAATTTGTTGCGTTTTAAATTCATTATGAATAATTCAACCCCAATAAACTTGTGCTCAACCAGAATTATCATATAAGTAAATTGATTTAGATCTAGAGAATTTTCATGCATCAACAAAACTTATTCGTGGATGAACATAACAACTCTAGTAGGATCATCAATTAGGTCATTTTTCCTCAATGATAAAATTAACAAGTGCCATATCTTTCTACCTCTCCAAGTCCGCAACATCAAAATTCTTTATGGATGTCAACAAAAGAACTTACATAACATGAATGCAAACCCCACAATATAAACCTACAAATAAAAAAAGTGAAAAAGGAGGCATTCCAACAAATTACTATCCAAACTCATAGGCAAACTACAAAGCTAACAAAACCCCCTCTCCCTTGTTTCTCCTCAAACAAAGGAAAAAAAGAAAAAAGTAGACGTACCATTGATTTTGTATCCCATCGCCCATCAACCCATTCCAAGTGCGGCCTCAGTTCAGACTGATCGTATTCCTTCACCTCCTTTACATGCATAGAAGTGATAGCATACCTTCTACCAGCTATAAGAACTTTGGTAATCACACCAGCACACCAACGCAAACCATCAAATGCATCCACCTTTTCAAATAAATCGAAATTCGCTTCCACCTGTGGAGGATGAGGTCGAATTTGATGAAGTGCTACAGATATTTTATGAATACCTGCTTCCTCCATTTTGGAGTTCTTAGACTGCACCAAGAAAGAGTTCACACCTACTTCTCCAAGAAAAGTTGCAGGTGACCAAACAATGCAGGGATGCTCATTGTCAAGATTCACTTCTATTGCTTCCCCTGCGCTAAAAAGTGATGATCCTGTTGTTTCCTTTAAAGAATTATTGGAAAAGAGAAGTTATTTTGTATTCAATAAAAAAACAGAGAAGAAAAAAAGTAGCATTCAAAAGTATTTCTCATAATGATGACTAAAGGAAATCAGAGTTACACATAAGTAAACATGTGAATATGCAGATGCATGTGTAACAAAGTTATTGAAAAAATTAAAATTAATAAATTAATAGATAAATAAAAATAAACTAGAAATAAATAAACAAAATTCTTGAAAACAGGGATACAGAGTTATTGATTGTACGGCTAAATATCTTCCATTTTAAAGGTCACAATGCTTTGAGCCTATCATGATTGTGAAAAAAATGGTCATCCAGAAATATATGCATGTGTGTGTGAGAAAACGAGATACCAATAACGTTCATACAATGCATGGGTAGGAGGATATAATTGGGCCTATATGGCACTTGAAAACTTTATTTCAAAACTACAAAAACATTACGTTTTGCTTATTACAGAAATAAAAAACGAGAAACTGTATTCTTTGGCATTTTCTCAAGTACATACAATACGATAAACCAACTACCACAAAAATAGTTAGTTTCAGTTAACTCTTTAGCTGCTTTAAATCTCAACCAACTTATACCCATAATTATACATGCTATGCCTTTCCAATACTTCCACCAATCTACCAACATTAGTTACTTTAACCAATTAATGTCATTTTTACAGTACTTGTCAGCTAATTCCTACAGGTTCACTTTGCCATCTTCCTGGGGGTAATACAGTAAAGAAAATAGTGTCTTTGAGGCAGCAAGCACATTGAAGCCTCCCAAAGAACTGACTAGATCCATGAAATTTTTATGTAAAAGTCCTCGAAAGTTAACAAACTTGCATATAAAATTTGTGTATGAAAAGTTCGAAATGGTAGACAAGCCATCATATACACATTCACAACGACAAAATATAAAACATTTATTTCGCCTTAATAACCTTAGAAAACGACAACGGATACTTCAAAACTCTCATTAAAACAAAAATTTCCCTCAAATGCACTATCGCATTCATTTGAGCCTTTGAGACGATGAAACTGAACCGTAACAAAAGAAAAATTAAAAAATAAGACACAAATTCAAAGTAAAAAATTTAATCGGAACAATCTTTTTTTTTTCTCTCTCTCTCTCTCTTTTGATGAAACAAAATGATATTCTTTGACTCGTCATATTATAACACACCCACAACAAGTAAAACATTGAGGTGAAGGAAAACTCAAACTCAAAACTCCATATATCTATTTCTCTATTGCTCCATTTTCCAGCTGATCGAAAACCCAAACCCAAAACCAGAAACGGAGAGCTTAACAAAAGAAAAAAAAAATTGCCTTGAAAAAGCTTAAACCTCTAGAAAATCCTAGAATACAAACCAAACCCACAGAATATTATTTCAAATATAAAAAGCATTACCTGCTTTTCAGGACGACTCCAAATACCCTGTACCCAATCCCAGTGAAGACGAATCTGAGAGCGCTCTAACTCCAAAATATCAGGTGGGATTTTGAACTTCACATAGTATTTACCGCCGACGACATTGGTGACGACTCCGGTCCACCAAACGTCCCGGTAAAAAGCATCCACCACGTCAGTGCGCTCGATCACTTGCTCGGGAGCTTCAGGGGGTGGCAACGGCCTAATGGTCGAAACGTCCGTGTATTCAGTGAGTGGTTTATGGTCTCCGTCACTGAGAAAGTTTTCGTACTGGACCAAAACCTTGGAGTCGGAGCTCCTCTTCCTCTTCTTCTGCGAGGTACGAGAATACGGTAGCCGGAGAATCACGGCCGAGAACCAAGAGTTCTGGAAACCATCTTCTTCGCAGAAAACCTCCACTTTGGACCCTACGCTAATGTGCTTTTCAATGCTAGTCATACCCATTTTCTCCATTTCCGTCGCTTGTGGCTGAAGGAAAAGCAAAAACCATACAGGAAGGAAGCCAGAGAGTTTTTGAAGCTCTGAAAAGACGAAAATGTCATTATCAGGGTTCACGGTGGGCTGGGTTGGCACCACCGTGCAACTGCCTACGTGGCAGTAGGTGGGTCCTTTAATTACCATGTGGCAGAACTTTATTAGTGCCAGCTCAGCCGTGAATTTCACGAGTTGTGCTGAAGAATCCCATAAAATGTTTGTTTCTGTCCTTTTTTGCCTCTTCGTGTCCTGGCAATAAGTTACAGTCGGTCTTTTTCTCTTCCGTCTTTCGCTCTAGCCTCAGAGGCTACTCCAAGTTAAGTCATTGTTTTCTTCTTTTATTACAGAATTTGCCATTCGTTTTTTTCCATTTTGGCACCGCTTTAGGGGCTCTGAGCTGAGCGGCATTAGTTTAAAGTAAAGCAACATTTGAGGGGTGAGTTTGGGAATTTAGATCTACTCTGTTGTAGCAGCTAGCCTGCTTGCCTCCAGATGATCTGCTAAACAAGTAGAGGGAAGAAAAAATGGTGTTTTCGTGATAAATTAGAGAAACGTGACTTAACTTTTATTCTTTTCAAATCGAAGTTTGAAAGCCACGTGTTAATTGCCAAGTGGTAGAACTGATTCATTTTCGATGAGTGGACTGCTTTGGGTTTTCGCATTTATTGCATTCGCTAAAATAAGACTTCAGAGACACACCTTCTGCCCCATGAAAAATAAAAAATAAAAGTTTCTCGTTTTTGTTTTCAAACCCAATAGAGCATGACAAAATTTCTAAAGCATAAAATTTTTTAATTTATTATAAATGGGAAGGAAAAACTCATATGAAATAATTTTTTTACACAAAGAGGGGATTGTGTTAATTTTAATTACTCAACATTTTGAGCCTACATATTTATAAATAAAAATACTCATAAAAGATGTGTGATATACTGCACAAACTGTATTAAGAATTTGTGTATATAAAAAAAAAAAAAAAAAACAGTTTTGAGTTCTTAGAAAAATATTAGGCTTTAATATGTATAATAAGTTTGTACTTCAAATGAACTTTATGTTTTAATTGAAACATACACCGTCGTTTGCCTATTAAACTTCCAAGGAAGGTTTGAAGATATGTCAGAATTAAATATTACAACAAACCCAACTATGTTAAAACGCTAACTCATTATCTTTTTAGTACCATGTCATTAAAACCCAAAAAATAAATCAAATAGAAAAACAGTGCAAGCATGATAAATAATATGTTTCAAATGGGCCATTATGTGTGGCTTTTTAAATAATTAATTGTATCACTATTTTTATAAGTTTGAATTTAAAAAAAAAATTGAAATTGAATTATATTACCAGATTTCCAATCTTAATTATCCAGAATACTCTAGGTGTTATTTTAGCCAACAGCCTTGTTCAAAACAAAAAATAAAAGGCGAGTTTAAGATTAAACTTCTGGATGGCAGTGCTTTTGAAAAGCTAAAAAAAATTTAAAATTTAAAATCTGTTTATGTTTAATAATATTTTAAAAATATTTCAGATCTACCCAAATTAATAAATAATAACTTTTAAAAAAAAATTTAAAAAAGCAGAAATAAAATTTATGTCAATCATAGCCTAATTAATTTTGTAACTGTTAAATCAGAGCTTGAACCATTATTTGCTGCATGAGGTGCCGGTCATATATATATATAAGATCAACATATAACAAGAAGGTACCTTATTTATGATTGCTTTCTATGCCCAAAATGTCTATGTTGAGGAAATAGCATGTCTGCTGCTAGCTGCTTCTTTTGGGTGCTGCACAAAGAGTTTTTTTTACAAATCCAGTATTAGGACATAATAATTGAAACTTATCATCTTCGATTTATTATTTGGTGTATACTTAATAATAAATCCAAATTTAGGACACAACTTTGAAAACCTAATGTTACTCCATCAAAATGAGGTTTTCATTATCAAACTTTATTGTAAACTTAAGTGCATGGAATATTTCAGGACTTGCAGTTATTCTAATGTTGTATTGAACTACAATTCAGTATATAAATTTAAATTTATAATAGGTGAACTTGGAATGGAATTTATATAGTTTAACACTTATATTTGCATGCTAAATTTGTAATTTTTTAAAGTAAAAAGAAAAAAGTATAGTGTAATCCTTTTTTCTACCTCCATCATTTTCTTAGGACAAATCTTACGCTTTTTTAAAGCCATAATTTTGCTGGTTTTTTGGCTCTCGTGTACGTTTATATTTTGCTTTACTGACGATTGTATAATTCTATTAAAATGTCTCCCTTATGCGAAAAAACAATAATATATATATATATATATA
>QANX01003232.1:0-81040 GCA_003254975.1 Ochetophila trinervis
TTATAATGTATTAATTTTAATAATAAAAAGTTAATATATTTGTCGAATATAAAAGAATGACATGAATACAATACAACAAAATAAATAAATACACCGATATAAACATGATACCATAAATAAATAAACTAGCATACTACAAACATTTATAGGCTAATATTTAATTGAATCACAACACTACACTGCATATTTGACACTTCTAAGTAGATGATCCAAGTCCTAATAAATTCAAATTATAATAATATTACAGACGAGGAAAAAGTATTTTATAAAACATATACATGTTTGACGTGGTATCACTTTTCTATTTATTTACTGATATATGGAACAGATTTATTTTCTCATTTAGATTTTTAGTATTAATATCATAATTAAATGAAATCATTATGAAGGATATCGATCTAGCAAAGCTACTATTTTTCCGGCAAAGATTTTCAATTTAAATCCTCTATCTCCGATATAAAAATAAAATAAAATAAAACAAATGTATAAGCCAATCACTTTCTGTTTTGTGTGTCAGACTGTTGGTGCACAAACAAATGAACACCTTGTTTCCTCCAATTTGCTATCAAACAAACAAAAAAGTAATATTTCAATTACCCCCCAAGCTTGTCTGATATATATTTAAAGGTGCAAAAATTGAAAATTTGGGCAAAATTTTACTGAAATTTTAAATTTTTAATAATAAAGATATTAATTTTTTATTTTAAAAAAACAGATGAAATTTTTAGAATTTTTAGATATTTCTACAATATTTTTATCAAATTTTTCATATAATTGCTTTATAATCTAGTTAAAATTTTCATAATTTTTATGAAATTTTTTTAAATTTCCATGAAAATCAAAATTTTTTTTGAAAATATAGATTACTAAATTTTAAAAATATTATATATTTTTATAAAATATTAGAGCATTTTTAAAATTATAAATATTTATTGATGACTTATTTTAACTAATGTTGTATTATTAGGCGAGTTGAAATTTGAAAGTAAAATTGAAACAATTAGAAAAAATTTATTTTGGCATAAAATTTTTAACAAGTTAAAAAAATTATTTCATTAAAAGTTTAAAACTCACTTTACTCCATTATGAACTTTCTCTAAAAATTCAATTATCTAATCATATAAGATATAATTGATATTATTAAATATCTATAATTATAAAATTTTAACTGTCAGAACTAACTTCACTTTACTTCAGGGGTTAGCAGTTAATTTTTTTTATCCTATAATAGCTCATGGATACATTCTCAAACTCAGCCATCAGGGGTCAGCAATTATGAACAGAGTCAACCAACGTCATATCCATATTAGGACTATCAGTAATGACAATCACATGCAATATTAGATCCATATGGTTGACATATTAACAAATACATGCAAAATTATCAAAAAGATGTATTTTTTTTATCAATATTTCTCTCAATGCACAGCTGAAAATGAGGATGAGTAAGATAGTGAAAATTTTCAATCACCAAAAAATTATATATGGTATTGACTTATATTTAAGTAAGTAAGTATTTGTATTATTATTCAGATTAATGAATAATACATTACTTAATTAATAACATTTTTGTTACTGTTAACGAGTGCTATAAGTCTCTTAATTATGATAAATATAATTTACGCTCAATATTTTTTATAATTTTTATAGTTGAATTGATAAACTATATAATAAATAAGCATATCTTGAAGTTTCATTAATTTTTTTTTATGTTTTCTAGTAAATTTTCGGTATTTCTTTTATATTTTTATCGATATCGATATTATGTCGATATTTTTATCAATATTTTTGTATTTTTGATTTTCGATATTTTTGTCGATACCGATATTTTCATCATTGTATACTTATGAAATGGATTTTATTTTATTTTATTTATTTATTTTTCAATCTCTGTTAAACTTCCTAAAAGTTGACTAGTAAAATAAAAAGCATATTTTTGTATAGCACATGCAAACACTTGCCACATAAAAAATAATACTTATTATAAATAAATAAAAATGTATAATATAATATTGATCTCGTACAAGGCATATTGATAATGCTAATAGTTAGGAAAAGTCACCGGTTGGAATTTTTGGATTAATTAATAATGTCATGAATTTGTACTTTGGTATAAATACCTAATGGCGCATTCACAATCAGAGTCACGTAGCACCTTAGACTGCGAGTAAAGGTTTTGTTCCTTTAAAGCTGTGTGATCTAGAGGGTTTTTTTTTCAGACTGAAATCTCATGTAAAAAGTATCAAACAATGAGAATGGAAAAGCATAAGCATGTAATATGTAAATGTATATATATATATATATATATAATATTCTCGGGTCCACCAACAACTATGTATAGTTCTTTTGATAAAAAAAAAAAAAAAAAAACTATGTATAGTCTTGAATTATTAATTATTCAGCTACACAATTAGCTCCCCCTAAAATAGACCACAAACCGAAGGAGATGATTAACCCCCATCATGGATGATGATGATGATTGATGATGCATCCCTTCCAAAGAGGCTGAACACAGTAACTGGTTTTCTACGTACTCTCTAATAAGTAATAATATCTATTTGTATTTGTAAGTTTTAATAATAAAACCAATCATAATACATTTTTAACTTCAAATTTTAAATTTCAAAGCATGATTGAAGGTTTTGGGTTATATAGCACAATATACAAGCCCATTATGGGTTGTTGCCAAAGCTTGTCTAGGCCCAAAATAATATATCGACTTTTGTATTTACTTTTTTTAATTTTTTTTTATGTTACAATTATTTTGTAATTTCAAGTTTTTATGAGTTTTTAATTGTGTTTTTTTTTTGGCAAGATTTGTTTTAAGGATGCACAATCTTTTTAATGAAAAACGTCCACAATATTTGAAATTAATGATTCATCCCAACACCTGCTCCAAACCAAAAAAATCTAATATACCATTCCTCAATTATATACCCTTGCTAGTTAATACACACGAATGATCCTCTCTTTTTGCAAAATAAGAGTCTTCTCTTTTGCTCATCTTCACCATTAATTCTTTCGGATTTGTGTTTGCAGTTAGCACTTTTAAACATTATTATTGTCAAAATAAATTGCCAAATAATACATTTTGGACCTCATTTTAAGTTTTTTTGCAGCTATTAACAACATCAAACTCAACTCCAAGATCTACCAAAGTATTTTTTTTATCATATTTGTTACAATAATGTTAAATATGTATATTTAAGTGTCTGTATATTGTATATGTAATTTGAAATGAAAAAAATACTACAAAAACCATGTCAGTCTGAAATTGAAAACGACATACCCCACTTTATAGATGTAAACTGTAAGGCAAGGTGTGTAATACGGGGCAGGGTGTACAAAGTGAAGATAGGGCATGGTGTGAAATGTTTTTTTGTCATGGGTGTGCACCCTACCCCCACCCTTCACAAAAGGGCCCCGTCGTAATAGGGGTGAGAAATGAGCCAGCGAACAAAACACTATTACTTCTTTTTTTATTTGCACATCATGTTTGATTTTATAATTGTTTCAAAAACAACAAAATAAACTAATTCAAATATAAATTTCACATGATGAAGTGGACTAAAATTGAACCAGGAATGTGGATACATCAAAATTGAAAGATTCAAGCACCTACATAAATAAGAGTTCTAAATTATGCGATTTGAATGATGAAGTTTATAAGTCACTAGGTTTGGATCCACAACAATGTGAACTGAGTTTGAAGTTTTTATTTGCGCTTAATGTTCCAAATGTCGAGCCCATGTCCTTGCGATATTGATCACATACTAAGCAATCTTTATTGTTATGCTGATAATTTACTCATTCATGTACATGTTTTCATTATATGTTGATCTAGTAAATGTTGCATGATGATAACATAGGCGGCACTTAAACTAATTTAAGTGTCGTGTAGGTTACACATACGTGACACATTTATTACCGTGATGTCGCTTAATATTTGCTTGTAGTGTTTAAAAGGTTTTAGGATTATGAACTTATTTTAAATATAAAAGTTTTTGAAAAAACATTAATTATTATGTTATTGACCTAGAAGTCCTATTAAATTGTTTTATTAATTTATTAACAACAAAACTTGATTCAGTTGAAGTGTCGCATCGATTATGCATACACAACACATTTTTTACTGTAATGTCGCTTAATATCAGCTTGTGGTGTTTAGAAAATTTTAGCATTTTGAACTTATTCTAGATACAAAAGTTTCTGAAAGAAGCATTAATTATTTTGTTAATGACCTAGAAGTTCTATTACAAATATTATTAATTTATTAACATTATGCAACATAAAATATCAATATAAGAAGCCATTTTGTTAGTTTTGACACCCACGGTTTTAGAAAAATCAATGAGCGACATTTGGACGACACTTCATAGATCAACGCATTGCCTATTTGGTCGACACATGTAATACACTCATGCCATTCTTTTTACTAGAATTGTACCTGTGCGACATGTGGAAAAAAATGAAACAGTAATTAGTTTTGGCATCCAAGGTTTTGAAAAAAAATAATGAGTGACATTTGGACGACACTCCACAGAATCAATATAACGACTCAAACTTTTCTTTTTTTACATTTTCTCTATTTTAAAACCTAACCAAGTTGACCAGTGATGAATCAAATGTTGACTTTTCTAGCAGTTGATTTTTGGCCTTGACCACCTCAAGCATAGCATAGTGCTCGTTAGTACGAGTCCGCAGACTGGCTGCACAACTAAATATGAGTTGTAATTTTTAAATGATGGACATTTTACTATAATGACAGGACCCAACTCTACTGGATCCTGCCTGCGTGACTTAATGTTTCAATTAAGTCACAAGCAGTCGTTAAAGTCCAATAAATCACTTTTTCAATCGAAAAAGAACCAACAGACCGAAAGGTTTTCTCTACCACCGAAAATTTATTTGAAATTTCGGCAGCATTTCGGCTGTTTTCTAACACTCCCCAAAAGCAAATAGTCCACAACCTACAAGGAAAAGCGTTCCTAAACAGTATTCATTCTACCAGCACACATTCCCACAGTAATCACAACTCAGAGGATGACTCAGCCCTCAAATAAAAATACATTAACTGTATAAATCTCTGTAGCTGGATTCAGTCTAAATAAACCGAGCCGCCTACATACCCTATTTAAATATGGATCAAGCTACCTGTAGTTCTTTAAACATAAAACCACCAAATTATGCCACTGTCAATCACCTCAGTAAAAAAAAAAAAATTGATTTCACCTTTCTCACTTATCATTTAACCACTTTTAAATCTCATTAAAGCCTTTCAAACAATTTAACAAAAATTATAACCATAGCTTGGCGGCACAATTCCTCGCCCAAGCAGGTTTCAATCACAAAATTTTATCATACATTTATTTCAGAGAATGATAACACAATTTGTAATATCCACACATCACTATAGAAATTTCACACATTATTCATCAACAAATCAAATATATATTCACCAACCAAAATTTACCATTATTTGCATACAACCAAACCCGTACACATAATCAGTTCCACGCAACTGACTCCACATAGTGATTACCACATAATTCGATTAACTTACATACGTATTTTATATCACAAACAATTCTCACTCACAGCCATTTAATTACTTAGTATAATTTGCGTTCATTATCAATATTCAAGAAACCCGGTTACACTCTCACATCCTACATTATAATCCTGGTATATCAATGCGTTCCACCGCAACCACCAAAACACAATTGTACACATATTTCTATCATGATTGTCTACAATTCCCATTTAACAATTGCTAACAACACCGCTCACAACCGGGTAAATTCCGATATTTATCTATAATATGCAAATTATATATCGAAACGAAGCTCATGAAATTTAGAACGCAACCGTGAACTTACCTCGTCCATCCGCCGTCGGTGGTGGCCGGAAAAAGGCCAGAAAGTGGCGGCCGAGCACTCCTAATTTGCACTGTTTACACGAGCGGGATTTAGGACTAATGGATATCGGAATCGGACTCAGGGGGTCCAAAAGAGGGGGAAAAGACTGGTTTTGCCCGCCGGAAACCGCCGGGATTCGGCGACCGGAGGAGAGTTGGCCCCACCGGATTCTTCATTGATTTCGGCGATCCATGGCGTTTCACGGCTAGCAACTGGTGGAGAAAGGTGGAGGAGGACCCGGCGAACCTTTCCTGGCAGTGGGTCAGCTTGATCCCGCCGGAATCCGGCGATTGCACAAAAGGGGCTGACCGGGTTTTACCAATTTCTGGCAATCTGGGCTTTACCACGGCGAGACACCGGTACCATTGAGGAGAGAGGACTGCTGGCTCCACAACCCAAGTAATTTCCGGCCCGATCTGGCCGGAAAACAGTCGTTGCCGGCGAAAGAGGTGCGACAGTCGGCTGCGCGGGAGGAGCCAGGGGGGTGGCTGCATGCGTGCGTGGCTTCCAGACCCTTCTGGATATTTACAAATAAAGGCAGGGGCAAAATAGTAATTTTTACCCTGCCACAGCAAATTACCAAAATGCCCTTCACGTTATTTCAGCCATAACTTCTCGGTCTTAACTCAGAATTTAGCGTACTACTAGTCTACGAACTCGTATCGACTAGCTCTACGCAACGGTACCTTAGTCAAAGCCAACACATACGCACACAAAAAGTCAACCCCGAGCCTCTCATGGTCAAACTTGAAATTTTTACTATATTTTCTTGGTACGGGGTGTTACAATAAAGTTTTTATTTTGATCAGTTGAGACTTGAGGCTGACTCATCAACTTATCAGACTTTAACTATTAAATATTTTCTTACATGAGATGGTATTATTTAATGGACGTCAATTTGTGAAACTATTAAACATAAAATGTCGTCATTTTATGCACATTTGAGGACTAAAACATGTAAAATTCACTAGAAAATTTATGGGGACACATAAGACATGCTTGTGTATATAAATAGGATATAATGCACATGTTTCAAGGCATTATCTTCCCCAAAAAAAACTCTGGCTGCACTTTCTCTTCCAAATTTGTGACATTTCTCTTCCCACCACCAAGCCACCTTCAAATTTCTATAGCTTCCTCATTTCTTAGAGTTAGAAGGAAAAGCTTGGTTCCTTTAGAAAGCTGGTGCAACAAACTACACGAACATACCAAATTTGTTGCTAGAAACTCACCAAAAATTGACTAAAAACATAGCCAAATTTCTCAAAAAACCACCGTAAACGACCACCTCCTCCATCAAGCTCCACCATGTTTTGCGATGTATAAGGCCACACTACCACCACCATTACACTTTTGCACTCCAAATGATCTCTACCTGACGAAGCTCAACCACCACTGACCACCAAAGCCACCACACGCGCCGCCATCGATCTTGAATCCTCCATGGATTTCGGCGAGCTCATTGGAGACTTTTCGACGTGAATGGACCTTTCCACTAGCATCATCAAACCTTGGGCAAGCTATTGGTAGTGACCTTTGGCTATAATTTGCTCGTTTTGCATTAGTTCGAACTCGACCTTCTCGAGGGAGCTTGCCGGCGTCGATCTGCCTCACCAGCGGCTAGTGGGTGCTTAGCACATGTCTCAGCATGTTATTTGGGTAATGAAAAAGCTAGTTATGTCATCAATTTGATCCAATTTGGCCAGCTTCAAAAATGCCAAATTTTAGACGTGAACGCGATCTTCCAAAAACAATTCTGGTCATTGATGGTGAAGAATAACCAAATTGAAGGTAATTTATCATTTTTTCCATTTTTAAATGCATTTCGATATAAAAGTTTGTAGAAAACGAACTTATAACGGAAAAAACTCAAATTTCGATTCGAAGCTGAAATTAAAGATTGAAATCAGACTTCTTCAAAATGAAATTGAGCACTCAACTAGGTTTCTAAAGGTCTTGGAAATATAACCCAATGCTCTATTTCAGTTAATTTTGGAGAAATCAAAAGTCTCAAATTTTAGATATATGGTCGATAAGGGCATTTTTGTAATTACTGAAATTGAAAGCAATTTTAGTAATTAGTGTTTTAATTTTGTAATTAGGAACCTAGAGAACTTCCTGTGCCTTTGGCTATTTTTTTAAATAATTAAAAGAGTTTTCAGTGAATTATTTAAGGCATTTGTGCACAGTCGATAACTGATTCGGAGATCCAGCAGGAGCACACATATGATCTGTGAGTATATTTATTTTTTAAATATTTTGGGATTATATATTATCACGATTGAATTGCATTTGATTTGTTTCGATTGGATTTTTCTTATTCATTTAAATTATGCTTATTAAATAAATGATATACATGGATTTAAAATAATTGCTAAATCTAGATTATTTTTTGTATTTGCGATTTTAATGGAGTTCATATTTATTTGTAATAAATATGAAATTTTTGTTTCAAATTGTTAATCGATGATTGATGAAATTTTTTATATTTTCATAAATTTTAGAAATTCTGGGTAAAAAAGTGATTTCAGAAAAAAGTTGTGGCTTTTGTGAGATTTAAAAAGTCTTGGGGCAATTCTCTAATGGTCGAACAATTTGAATATTTTTGTATATTTTTTCAAAATAGAAGATTTTGAAAAATTATTGAATTTATTACGATTTTGAAATAAAGGATTTGAAAAATTGATGAAATCTGAAGATAGGTGATCTTGGAGATGATTTTGGAGGAGTACCACACATTATTGATTTATTGATTGAGATATGTATGATATGCGCGCTATTATGATATTACGTCATCCTCTGATGAGGACATGTGTCGAGAGATAAATAATGAGGATTTTGCCATGACGTAATTGGGAAGTTGGTCCATCGTGATGAGTGATATTTCCCTCCCCTGCTTATGACACCGTCAGGACGCTGAGGGTCACACAGCCAAATACTAGAGTGTGGTACTAGTTTTGATATATGATTGTTGATTTATAGTTTTAAATTGGTTTTTGAATTTACGGATTATAACTCATTTATTTAATTTTATGGGTAGTGGCCAATCAGCTTAGCATTTTATGAGAATCTATTCAATAAAAATGAATGTAAATGTTTTATGGAATTTCATTTATGATTCTGGTGATTGATCCACAATTTTAAGTAATTGTATTAAATTACATTTTTACCCCTAAATCTTGTTTTAATGATTTAAAGATTTTTGGGAATAAAGCTAAGGGTCTTGTGAAAATATTTTCAAAACATAAAACTTTTCAAGGAGTGACGTGGAGTTTTTAGGAGTTTTACCTACTAGACATCTATTTTGTAGTTACCCGTGAATTGTCATTGAGATATTTGTATCTCACATTTTGTATTTTAACCTTGTTCCCCCATGCCTAGCTGCAGGTCCTCGTGAGCTACCGTTGGCATTGTATCTGTACTTGGCTTCCACTACTGTTTTATTGGTTATATAATAGATTATGTTACTTTTATTATGTTTACTTCCAGATTGTATTATTTATAATTTCTGCTTATATGATATTCCACACCTCCTTTCCGAACTAAATTAATAGTTTTGTATGACTATCAGTATATCAATGCGATTCATTCTTTATTTCACAAATTATATCTTAATTATTGATTACTTATTTTTTCGGAGGAGGATTATGTTGGCTACCCAGAAGGGTGTTGATGAAATCTTTCTCAAGCGGGTCTTCTCTGAATAATCTAGAGGGATTTTCGAAGCGGATCCTATCAATCAATGTGTCGCCTATTTGATTTAGTTGATTTAGGGACACATTTTTAGAAATTTACTTATGCGACACTTATATATAGTACGTGTCGCATAATGATAACATACACAACACTTGCTTCAATTGAAGTGTTTCATAGGTTACACATACACGTCACATTTCTTACCATAATATCACTTAATGTTTGTTTGTGGTGTTTAGAAGGTTTTAAGATTAGGAACTTATTATGAATACAAAAGTTTCTTAAAAAAGTATTAATTATTCTGTTATTGACCTAGAAGTCCTAGTACAAAATATTATTAATTTATTAACAATACGCAACATAAAATATCAACATAAAAAATAATTTTGTTTTACATGTGTTGCCTATTTGGACGTTCCTTGTAATGCACATGTGATTCTTTTTTTTTAAATGTACTTATGTTACATTTATATATAGTAAGTGTCTCATAATAATAACATATGCAACACTTAATCTTGTATAATAACATTAAAAAATGCTACTTTATATTCTAATGAATTTATGAATTATACATTACAATCAATTTTGGATAATAAGAAAATAAATTTAAGCTCCATGAGACCATATGATTAGAAATCATATCCGATTACAAAGTAAGTATATTTTGTATTTAATAAGAATATGTTACATTAAATACTGAATGTGAGGCAATTGTCCATATGTATGGCTAACATAGAGATGGATCTATGCGGCCGAGTGACAAGATGGTGGCGAATCTTGATGTGGACGTGTGAGGCTTTTCATCATCAATAGAAACCAACACCTTCTCGCTGGGCCTGTATTTATTGTGATGAGAAATAAAATTTTCATGCTGGAGGAAACAAAGTACAAGCCTCTCATTTTCTTCTTAGAAAATCAACCATCATGAATAAAATTTCATTGTTTTTGTATATTGAAAGGATACCAGCACAACATCTAAAATACAACAATTCGTCTTCGATTAAAGTACACATAAAAAAGAAGATATGACAGATGAAAAATGAAAAATGCATTAAATTTTTTGAAAAGATGTTTACCAAACAAAAAATAAATATATTGTGACAATATTAAAATGGTATAAATAGGTGCGAACTGAAGAACAATACATGGTATTGGCATCCACTGTTTTAATCAAAACTTTGAGCCAAAAAGATGACATTGAGGGACACATTCGTGTCGCGCATTAATATATTTTTAAAAGAAATTTAAAACGTGTTTCTTTAGTAGTTTTGACTTTGGTTGACACTGAAAATACACGTCTCTTATCAAGTAAATGTTAATGAATTAAAATTAAGTCTATTAAATGTAGAATTTTTTCTCATTTTGTAGCAAATGCAACTTAAAATTATTATTAAATTATGAACAATATATTACAAATAATTTGGATAAAAAAGAATTTAAGATTTTCAGAAACTATGGTTTAAGATGACATTACAAATAGTACATATTTATTAATTTGCTAACAATACATAACAAATAATTTTGGAGGAAAGCATGTCAGATTTGCAATTGACATTGGAAGGATCCACTTCCATATGATGGCGAAACTCGACCTAGATGTACCATGTTTTTTAGGAGGCTCTTTAAACAACGAGCTTTTTCAAGACCTGCTTTTGTTGTGTTGAGAAAGAAACCCTTCATGATTAGTAAAGAGATGTGGACGTTGGTGGTTCTTTTCGCATGACTTCACATCCAAATTCCAGAGAACAAATTATCATGAAAAAAATTCTTTCTTCTTTTGTAAATTGAAAGGATACTAGTAAATCATCTAAAATAAAACAATTTCATCCCCTATAAAAGTACATAGCAAAAGGAAAACTTAATAGTTGAAATAGTTAGAAATGCATTAGATATATATTTATTGGGGATTTTTACCAAAACAACCAGTTAATAAAATAGATGGTGAGGATAGAAGAATAATTTTTAAAATCTTTTATTTTTATTTTGAAGATATTTCTGTTAAAATTTTCATGTTAATTCTTTTACAATTCGGTCAAAATTTCTATAATTTCCATATAAAATACAAAAATTAATATTTTTTAATTATCATAAAAAATAAATTATATACTTTCAAATGGTACATATAGGTACAACATAAGTAATTTTTTATTAGAATTTTTTTCTCTTGTTATTAAATTGTAATCATTGTTATTAAAAATATTATGTTATTAAAGTCCTCTTAATTTGAACCGTATAAATAGATGGAAAAAGAAGAACAATAAATGGTGTTGGTATAATATAATCCACAATTTTAAACAAAGGAAAGGGCCGAAATAGGACAACATTTATGGTTATCAAAATGTCGCATATAAGTGAGCTCTCATTTACAAGTAGTTTTATATTATTATCAAATTAAAAGACAAAATACGCAAGACTTTTATAATTACGCAATACTTAATGTACACATATGCGACACTTATAGACAACGATGTGGCGCATAAGCTCAATAACTTCTTACAAACAATATGCAGCACTTCGTTACTTTTGCAACACTTATAGACAATGAAGTGGGTGTAAGCTCATTCACCTCGTACAAAAATACACAACACTGCGTTAGTTTTGTGACATTTAATCTAACATACGCGACACTTATATGCAAAGAAGTGTCTCATTCACATTGTACAAACAATAAGCGATACTTCTTCACTTTTGCGACACTTAATCTACACATACGGGGCACTTGTAAGAAAATAAGTGTTGCGTAATCTCATTCACATTGTAAAAACAATATGCAACACTTCATTACATTTGTGACACTTAATCTACACATACCTAGCATTTGTGAGCAAAGAAGTATCGCGTAATCTCATTCACTTTGTTCAAACAAGACAGGATACTTTGTTACTTTTGTGACACTCAATCTACACATATGCGACACATATAAACAACGAAGTGTCATGTAATATCATTCACCTTGTACAAGCAATACGCGACACTTATAAATAACGAAATGTCACATAATATCATTCACCTTGTACAAACAATGTACGACACTTCGTTACTTTTGTGACACTTAGGCTACACATACACAAGACTTATAAACAGCCAAATGTCACATAAGCTCATTCACGCTATACAAAAATACACGACACTTCATTACTTATGCCACTTATAAACTATTATGCATTTAATGTTTAAGTATGAAAACATTGATCATTTTAAATTAAATGTGGGCTATGTCTTTTCAGTTTGCAATTGAAACCTGGCTCTGATACTGAAAATTGTAACACCAAATTTAACCGTTGATGGTAAACAATCTAAAATATGTACTAGGATTCAATATAAGCGATGATGCGTCCAAATACATAATATTTACTATGAAAAGTAATGAATTAGCACATGTTAACTACAAGTCCAAAATTAAACTTTCTAAGTCTAACATAACAAAATAAGCCACAAACAAAAATAGTTAACTTCAATATTCCAAAATAAAACTTAATGTGGCTAATTTAAGATTAATAACATCTAATAATAAAAGAGGTAGACATAACCTCAACAACAACAACTAAATCAGCCTCTAAATGCAAAGATTAGCAATGAAGCTTTTAAGTGATGCTCCCAAAAAATATCTAAGCCATTTATTTCCCTTTGCTTCCTTCACCAACTCTTGAAAAGTAGGTGTGAGCTACAAGCCCCATAGATAACAATTTTTTATTTTTTTTACCAAAAATATGACAAACATATGTAGTTCACTCGTAAGAGTGAGTACCAAATACTTATACAAGCATAATAGAAATACTTACAATATCTTTGCAAACCAATGAAATAAACTAACAAATAACTAGAGCCAAACATAACACTTTTATCAAAATATCAGTTTCACTTCATATTAAACATTTAATATGTGTCAACTACGTACTTCTGGAGCATTCTCTCATGGATTGTCACCCACAACCTCGGATTTTAGGGCTCCTCACCCAGGGACTGTGACCACCCCCTTATTGCTTCACCATGGTGATTAGAGACTTTCAACCCAAGAGCTCCGAGGCTTTCCTATTTCCATTCAGCTTTCACATATATAAACTTAATCGAATTTGTATAAAGTTTATAGTATCTCAAAAGCATACTCAATGCACCATTATATACTCAAAACCTTTGACATACTTACTTCCATAACAAAACATCTTTTGATATGTAACATACTTTAATTAGTAAAAGCATTAAACAAAAATGTCATAAATTATCTCCAATTTAACTATTTCTTTTCCATTAAACAACATTCAAATCAGTTGAAATTTTTAAAAAACTAATAGACAATGTGGATATTTGTGTGGTTAAAGTTTCAATTCAAACAAGTAATACAACTACTTTAATTCACTTTTGATGTAGAACATGTAGAACAGTAAAATTAGCTTTTTCCAAATTTAATAAATCATATAACATTACCTATGTAAAAATTTTAAAACCCAAAAGAGCTAAGTAAGTACACCAACATGAATTTTTTGTATTAATATTGTAAATCTGAAAATCATTTTTAACATTGAGATAACCTTAGAGAAAATTAGATTTTAGATGATTTACTCAACAAAAATTGCAAAAATTTCCAGAATTTAAGTAGACATATAGAACAAATTCTCCACAAAAATTTTGCTCAAAAGGAGCTCTTTTGATATTGTTTTGAACTTCATAAAATCAAAGTTTTAGCTGCTGTTTGAAACTTTTGCAGGAAACATGTAAATTGGAAAATTCATATAAAATCAAATACTTAACATTTTATTATGAAACTTGCTCTAGATTTTCTTTAACATGTCTCGTTTCATCCTTCAAAATTTCAAAGCAAACCAAATACTAAAGATACCTTAAATCGACACATCAATTCAGGGACTACCAGTCTTTAGCAAAATGCCAGATTTCATTTTTGAAGCAAAACATCAATTTCACATTTGAAACTCTTATCACAACACATAAGCATCATCTAAAATAGCATTTGAGCATCATCATGGTAAATTAAAAGCCTACTTTTCAGTTTTAAAACCAACAAATAACAAATTGCCACCTACCTCAAACCAAAGCTTGTAAAGCTTTGCTTTAACTTAACTCTTCACACCAACCAAGCTAGCCTCTCTAATTCAGCTCCTTACCCTCATTAACTTGAAGTTTGTCTTTTTTTCTTAACTCTTGAGTCATCTAGCAAGTTAGGTTCCCACATAAAGTCATAATTCTTACACTTCAACAATTTGAAACCAAAATTAAATCTCCAAAACTAGTCAAGTTACTCTCATAAACCTTTTCTCAAACACCTATCATGCAAGCCTTTTATAAAAACTCAAAAATGCTTGTTTGAGGTTCAAAATCCATATTTTTCAAACCTTATTTACAAAATAAAATGTTAGATTGCAAATTCTCCACAAAATCCCATACAATTTCCTCAAAATCCATAAAAACATATTCAAAAAGTGTAGAAAGTGAATTCTTACCTTGAAGCTTATAAAGTGACTAAAACTTCAAAATATTTTCCAAAAACGAACATTTCTTCTACATGCAATGAAACTTTTGCAAAGAGGAAGACAAAATCTTCATTTTGACTATAAGATTGTAAGATTTGGATGAAAAGTGAAAATTTTAGAGAAGAAAGAAGATGAATTAAGTCTTGAGCTTCTTCTCTTGTGTTTCACGTGAGAAAGAGAGGAATAAGATTTAAATTGTTATTTTATTTAAATTTTGAAATCTAATTGTTAAGGATCCTCAACATAAAATACTTGTTTTATTTGGGAAGCCAAAATAAATGGATCAGATTTGTGACCTAGTTTGTTGAAGGTGACACATGTGAATCCGCAATCATCTTTCTTAATACCATGCTTGCTGTCAGCTCAATCACATTTGAACACCGGGATTCAAAATTTAATGTAATCCACATCCCATATTTCAACCACTACACCATAGAAAGACATATCAGTGAATTTTGGATTGTCGTCTTTTGCACTTGTATATTGCATCGTTTGAGCCACCAAGCTTATGCCACTATTTTGTGTAACATGCTTGTTGTCTCTTTCAACTGTATGGTATTGAATCCCGTTGATGTTGTAGCCTAAATAAGTCATTACTTCAAAATGTGGTCCCAATTCTATCCATCTCAATGTTTGTGACACACTACTATTTGGTTCACTCAATTCCTTCTGAATCTACAAAATGTCACTATCAATATTAGTAAATGCGTAAACTATTTAATTAATATGAAAATTGTATGAAAACACTAGCCTTTCAATTTGCAATAAAAGTAACAATGTTAAATTTACTTCATTTTGGAACCATGCAATAAAAGTGCAATTTTGCTCGTCTTGAAACCATTTTGCTTTTCTTGTTTTCTTACGAATATCACACCTCAAACTCTCCATATATTTCCTAAAGCAAACCAAAGTAATATCAAAAGGGAAAACTCATAATGTTAATGACTATAAAAACCAATATTTATATAAATATTCATTAAAAAATATAAAACTTACTCGAAGTAAGGTTGTACTTCGGATGTATTTGAAAGTATGTAGAGATGTACTTGCTCCCACAGTGCATGAGTAATACTAATTTGATTACCACCCTTCAAAGGATCACCAATATCATTTTTCACTCATTGTAGTTCATGGTGGCCATGGGGGTTCTCGATTGCATGCACGCCTTTTTGATACTCGCTACAAAATTTGATTGCTTCCTCAATGATGTAGTTCTCTGCAATGCAGCATTCTGTGAAGTGGGCATCAAGTGCTCTTCTAGCATGGATGTTTGTGATAAGGATATTACATTGCCAAGTGGACCAGTTACGCGTTCTCGAGCTAAAAAGATCGAAGAAGGAATGCTTGGACTTGTGAAAAGAATTATGGATGATGATCGATTCAAGTTTCCAAATGATTTGAACACTTTTCTGAGGCCTAATGATGATTTAAGCATGTTGTCCAAGCAAGGGATGAAAGTTGTAATGATGCCGAGAGTTGCAGAGATGAAACAGTGTCATTTTAAAAATAAGCATCTTATAATGGCAGTTTTGTAATATTTGCTATTTTCATTTTTAGGGTTAGTTTGAGCCTTAGGATTACTTTCTTAATATTTAATGGTTTAGATTGATTCTTGATCTAACCCTAGTCCTTATATAAAGGGGGGGGGGGGAGGATCAATTCCTTTGTAAGACAGATTTGAGTTTTTAATCAATTGAAAGAATTAAATTTTTTATTGCTCCCAAGAGTGTTCTTGCAAGGTGAGGAATCAATTTCTTCTTCTTGTTGCATTAGGAGTTGAATTCTCTTATCAAAGTAGAAATACTTTGTGGCAATTATTCTTCTCTCTCCCTAGCTTTCTAATCCACGTTTTTAGATACAAGTGTATCTAAATGTTTGGTAAGGTGGGTTTTTGTTTCCAATTACTATTCAATATTTCTTGTGTGTTAGGGGTTTCAGATTCTTTAATCTTGGGGTTCCGTATCAATTGGTATCAAAGCATTGGTTGAGATAAGTACGTATCTATCTTTGTTTTCAATTTCTTTGTAATCTTCGTTCATAATACTTTGATTCCCAAAAGAAAAAAAAAAGTTAGTGTTTGATTCGTGCGTCTTTTTTTTATCTTGCTGATTTGGGTTTTTTTTAGTCAAAGAAGAGAACAAGTAAAAAAAAAAAAAACCCTAATCGCACTACAGGCGCTTGGGGTTGCACCTTGGGTCACACCTGGGTAGGTCTGTCCGCAAGGCATCCCTAAAAAAAAAAATCCAAATTTTGTTTTATTTTCTTTTTCTTTTTTTTGCTTAGGGTAATATTTGCTTTCCATTACTCTACTTCTTATGTTTGCTTTTATTTTGATCTACTTTCTTTCTTTGGTTATGTTTTGAGATTGTGATAATTGTTTTCTTGCTTTGATTTGTTGTGTTTAACTCTAAAGTGCAACTTGATTATGGAGATTGTGAGTGGTAAAAGGCTTGAGTGGTGAGCACATTGAGGGTAAAAGCCAAAATTGTGTGAAACACGAGCGTAGTTACCATTAAAAAGAGTGAAACACGTGAGGGAGAGAAGTAAGGATTTTCTTTTTTTTACTAATCTTGTCTTGTAGAAACTAAGATGTCAAGAAGAGAAGGAAAAGAAGCCACTCATTCCAAGGAAGAGCACGAAAATGAGATGACACCGGACATGAAGCTCTTATACAAGGCCTTCAGAGGAGAATTGTGGAGGTTAAACATGAAGATGGATGAGTTAAATGGTAAGGTTAATGAAGTCTCAATGACCGCTATAAATAACCCAAGGAGAGATGGTTCATGGACTAGAGATATAGAACTATCAATTTTTGAGGATGATGAAGTCTCAAATCATTCAATGAGGAGACTTCCAAAGAGGGAGGAACCAAGGCCTAGGAGACATGAGCCGAGAGAAAGGAGGGACGACAACAGAAGCTCCATAAAGATGCAAATACCACCATTAAATGGGAGACATGATGTTGAAGTATATTTGGAGTGGGAAAACAAAGTTGAACTAATTTTCGCTTGCCACAACTACTCAGATGAGAAGAATGTAAGACTCGCTGCTGTAGAGTTTACCGATTATGCTTTGGTTTGGTGGGAAAAATTATTACAGACTAGGAGAAGATATGATGAAGATCTAATTGTAACTTGGGGCGAGATGAAAAAGGTGATGAGAAGAAGATTTGTACCATCTTCTTATTATCGGGAGGTACACCAAAAGTTGCAGCGGCTCTCACAAGAAACAAGGACAGTAGAAGAGTACCACAAAGAGATGGAGATGCTCCTAATCTGAGCCAACATAGATGAGGAACGAGAGGCTTCCATGGCTCGATTCTTAAGTGGACTCAATAGAGAGATTGCCGACACTGTGGAACTACATCCATATTTAGAGATAGAAGACTTGGTGAACATGGCAATCAAGGTGGAAAAGCAACTTAAAAGAAAAAGGACTACTCGAAGCTTCTAAAATTCCAACTCTAAATGGAATTTAAAGTGGGAGAAACCTGAGGACAAAAATAAGAGCTTCGATTTCAAAAATAAGGATAAGAGTGCCAGCACACCTAAAGGTACTCCTAATTCTTCTTCTTCTACTACCACTACTAGACATTGGGAGATAAAGTGTTTTAAATGTCAAGGGTTAGGACATATTGCTTCTGAATGTCCTAATAAGAAGACTATATTGTTGAAGGGTAGTAAAATTGTTTCGGAGTCTGAGAATGATAGTGATAACGAGGTGCCACCATTGTAAGATAATTCTAGTGATGAGGAGAACATAGAGTTTGCTATGAAGGGAGAGTCTCTAGTTGTTAGGCGAGCCTTGAACCTTAAAGTTAAGGAGGATAGTATAGAGCAAAGGGAGAATATCTTTCACACTAGATGTATGGTGGGTGGAAAAATTTGTAGTTTGATAGTGGATGGAGGAAGTTGTGCCAATGTAGCTAGCACTACTTTGGTAGAGAAATTGGGCTTGAAATGTGAGAAGCATCCTAATCTCTTTAGGTTACAATGGTTGAATGAGAGTGGGGAAGTGAAAGTAACCAAACAAGTGAAGGTTGCTTTTGAAATTGGAATGTATATTGATGAGGTTGTGTGTGATGTAGTACCTATGCAAGCCGGACACATTTTGTTGGGTAGGCCGTGGCAATTCGATAGGAGAGTTGTTCATGATGGGCATAGGAATAGGTATGCTTTTGAGTACAATGGGAATAAGCACACCCTAGCACCTCTATCTCCAAAAGAGGTGTACCTTAATCAATTGAAGATGAATAAACCTACAAATGAGGATATGGAAAGTGAGACTAACAAAAAGAATGAGGGAAAAGAGGCCATGAGAGAAACGAATAAAAATAAAGGCCCAATGGAGAGTCAAAACACTTGTGAGAAAAATATGAGTGAATTAAGGAGTGAAAAGAAAAAGAATTTCTATGCAAAAGTGAGAGATGTAAAAGGAGCATGCTTATGCAAGAGAGCACTAGTTCTTGTGAGGTTTAGGGAGTTTTATTTTTCTGAAGCTAACCTTAACCCATGTTTGCCTAGTGTTTTTATTTATTTGTTGAAAGAATTTGAAGAAGTTTTCCCGGGAGGAATTGCCCAAAGGATTACCACTAATAAGGGGCATTAAACATCAAATAGACTTGGTGCCTGGAGCTAGCCTTCCAAACCGACCAGCGTATAGAAGCAACCCTGAGGAAATGAAGGAACTTGAAAGGCAAGTGGAGGAGCTACTGGCATTAGGATATGTGCAGGAAAGCTTAAGCCCATGTGTTGTACCGGTGTTGTTGGTTCATAAGAAGGATGACACGTGGAGGATGTGTGTGGATTGCAGAGCCATCAACATGATTACGGTAAAGTATCATTTCCCTATACCTAGGTTAGATGACATGTTGGATGAATTGCATGGTTCTTGTGTGTTCACTAAAATAGACTTGAAAAGTGGATACCACCAAATTAGGATGAAACCTGGGGATGAATGGAAAACTGCATTTAGGACTAAGTATGGTTTATATGAATGGTTAGTTATGCCTTTTGGCTTGACTAATGCGCCTAGTACCTTCATGAGAATGAGACTAATGAACCATATCCTAAGAAATTTTATAAGGAAATTCGTGGTTGTCTATTTTGATGACATATTGATTTATAATAAAAAACTAGATGACCATGTAGAGCATGTTAGGGCAGTTTTAGAAGTTCTTAAGGAGGAAAAGTTATTTGCGAACCTTAAAAAGTGTACTTTTTGCATTGATCGACTAATATTTCTTGGCTTTGTTGTGAGTGCACGTGGTGTTGAGGTCGATGAGGAAAAGGTGAAGGCTATCTGAGAATGGCCCACACCTAAGAGTGTTTCTGAGGTAAGAAATTTTCATGGACTAGCTGGGTTCTACCGAAGGTTTGTGAAGGACTTTTCTACCATAGCGGCACCATTGAATGAGATTGTCAAAAAAGAGGTAGGGTTTAAATGGGGTAAGGACCAAGAGGTAGCTTTTCAAACTTTAAAAGATAAGTTATGTTCTGCTCCTATTCTTGTATTACCTAATTTTGACAAAACTTTTGAAATTGAATGTGATGCTTCTGGGATTGGTATAGGTGCTGTTTTATTGCAAAAAAAACGTCCCATAGCATATTTTAGTGAGGAGTTGAATTGAGCTCAACTCAACTACTCGACATATGACAAAGAGTTGTATGCTCTTTTCCACGCTTTGGAGGTGTGGCAGCATTACTTGTTCCCGAAGGAGTTTGTGATTCACACTGATCATGAGTCGTTGAAGCATATCAAGGGGCAAGAAAATCTCAACAAGAGGCATGCACGATGGGTTGAGTTCATAGAGACCTTTCCGTACGTGATTTGTTACAAGCAAGGTAAAGAGAATGTGGTGGCCGATGCTTTGTCTCGGAGGTATGTCTTAAATCACTATTCTTACTTCTAAGCTCTTGGGTTTTGAACAATTAAAAGACATATATGCTAGTGATGATGATTTTGGTGAAATATATGCCGCATGTGAAAATGGTATTTTTCATAAATTCTATAAACATGAAGGATTTCTGTTTCGTGGACATAGGATATGTATGCCCAATTGTTCGATTAGAGAATTGCTTGTTAGAGAGTCACATAGTGGTGGTCTCATGGGGCATTTTGGTATGCATAAGACCTTAGATATTTTATCTGAACATTTCTTTTGGCCACACATGCGTAGGGATGTTGAAAAAATTTATGCTAAATGTATTGCATGTAGACAGGCTAAATCTAGGTCTATGCCACATGGTTTGTACACCCCTCTTCCTGTGCCAACGGAACCATGGGTTGATATCTCCATGGATTTTGTTCTTGGGTTGCCGAGAACTAGGAAGGGTCGTGATAGTATATTTGTTGTTGTGGATAGATTTAGTAAAATGGCGCACTTCATTGCTTGCCATAAAATTGATGATGCAACAAATATAGCTGATTTGTTCTTTAGAGATGTAGTGAGATTGCATGGGGTACCTAGGACAATAGTCTCGGATAAAGATGTCAAGTTCTTGAGTCACTTTTGGAAAGTTTTGTGGGGAAAGTTGGGTACTAAGCTTTTGTATTCTACTACTTGTCATCCACAAATCGATGGACAAACAGAAGTGGTGAATAGAACTTTAGGTGCTTTACTGCGTTCTGTAGTTGGTAAAAACTTAAAATCTTGGGAAGATTGTTTGCCTTTGCTTGAATTTTCTTATAACCGTACTATTCATTCGTCTACTGGATTTTCACCATTTGAGATTGTATATGGCTTTAATCGTTTAACTGTATTGGATTTGATACCTTTACCTTTGAGTGAACTTGCTAATTTAGATGGACAAAAGAAGGCGGACTTAGTTAAAGCTATACATGAGAAGGCCCGACTACATATTGAGAAGAGGAATAAGTTAACTGCACAAAAGGCTAATAAAGGGCACAAACAAGTGATTTTTGAACCAGGTGATTGGGTTTGGGTACATTTGAGGAAGGAAAGGTTTCCTAACAAAAGGAAGTCTAAGTTGGATGTTAGAGGTGATGGACCTTTTCAAGTGCTAGAGAGAATCAATGAAAATGCATACAAGATTGATCTTCCAAGTGAGTATAATGTGTCCGCATCATTTAATGTTGATGATCTTTCTCCTTTTGACATGGATGCAGATTCGAGTACGAATCTTTTTGAAGAGGGATGGAATGATGTGGGCATCGTGCGCTCTTCTAGCATGGATGTTCGTGATAAGGACATTACGTTGCCAAGTGGACTAGTGACGCGTTCTCGAGCTAAGAAGATCAAAGAAGGAATGCTTGGACTTGTGAAAAGAATTATGGATGAAGATTGATTCAAGTTTCCAAATTATTTGAACACTTTTTCGAGGCCTAATGATGATTTAAGCATGTTGTCCAAGCAAGGGATGAAAGTCGTAATGATGCTCGAGAGTTGCGGAGATGAAACAACATCATTTCAAAAATAAGCATCTTATAATGCCAGTTTCATAATTTTAGTTATTTTCGGATGATAATGGCAGTTTCGTAATTTAGCTATTTTTGGATTATAATGGTAGTTTTGTAATATTTGCTATTTTCGTTTTTAGGGTTAGTTTTCAGCCTTAGGATTACTTTCTTAATATTTAATGGTTTAGATTGATTCTTGATCTAACCCTAGTCCTTATATAAAGGGGGGGGGGGATCAATTCCTTTGTAAGATAGATTTGAGTTTTTAATCAATTAAAAGAATTAAATTTCTTATTGCTCCCAAGAGTGTTCTTGTAAGGTGAGGAATCAATTTCTTCTTTTTGTTGCTTTAGGAGTTGAATTCTCTTATCAAAGTAGAAATACTTTGTGGCGATTATTCTTCTCTTTCCCTAGCCTTCTAATCCATGTTTTTAGATACAAGTTATCTAAGGGTTTGGTTGGGCGGGTTCTTGTTTCCAATTACTGTTCAATATTTCTTATGTGTTAGGGGTTTCAGATTCTTTAATCTTGGGGTTCCGCATCATTCTGGGCTGTAATTATTGCGATCATATCCCTTCAACACTTTCATGTATCTCTTAAACGGATACATCCACCGAAAGTAAACTAGCCCATATAATCGCACTTTTTGAACCAAATGAACAGTTAGATAGACCATATAACAAAGAAAGATGGAAGGAATATACTATTCAAGTTAACACAACGTCTTCACAAGATCTGTCTGAATAATCTCCAAATTTGAAACATCAATCTCTTTTTTGCATATAACATTGAAGAAAAAACAAAATCTCATTATCACATGTCTAACATTTTTTTGGGAGGACTGATCGTATTGCAACAGGCATCAATTGTTGCATCAATGTATGTAAATCATGAGATTTCATGCCTTTAAACTTCAAATCATTCATCGACACAATATTCCAAAAATTTGAAAAGTAGCCACATAATAAACCTTTAAATTTTCCAAATAGTTGCAAAAAATTTTCTTCTCTTCCTTGGATAATGTGTAACATGCAGGTGGTAGATATATCTTTTTCTCTTCAACAACAAAAGCCAAATCGCTTTTTATGTCCATTTCGATCAAATCTAGCCGATAATTAAATCCATCTTTTGTTTTTCCAAGAATGTTAAGCAATGTGCCAACAATGCTCTAACATACATTTTTCTCAATATGCATGACATCTAAGTTATGTCTCACATATAATGACTTCCAATATTCAAGCTCAAAAAATATAGACTTCTTCTTCAAGCAGTCCCGATCAGCAGTATATTTTTTTCTCTTAATACCACTTTCAAATGACTTAGAGTCAAGTTTTGGAAGTATATATTCTCCTGTCATAGGTAAAGGAGTTGGACGAAACTCTTGAAATCCATTGAAAGGCTCCTTTTCTTTCGAAAATGATGATCACTCGAAAGGAACCTCCTATGTCCGCAATAACTCATTTTTCTACCATTTTTCAAACTTTGAGCACACATGTTCTCGCTGCAAATAGGACAAGAAAAATATCATTTAGTGGGATGACCAGACAAATTACTATATGTAGGGAAGTCATTTATAGTCCACAATAATATTGTTCGCAAAGTGAAAAATTCATGCTTACACGCATCCCAAGTTCGTATCCCCTCACCCCACAACTGCTTCAGATCGTCAATCAATCACTGCAGATAAATATCTATATAATTGCCAGGCTATTTTGGTCCAGATAACAACACTGTCAACATTATAAACTTTCGCTTCATACGCAACCATCGTGGAAGATTATATATAACTGTAAGCACATGCCAACAACTATATTGAGAACTCATATGCTTATGTGGGTTAATGTCGTCAGTTGCAATCCCAAGCCTTAAGTTTTGACATTCATTACCAAAAGTACGCCATATGCGATCAACTAGCTTCCAAGATGATGAATCGGCGGGATGACTTAACTTGCTAACTGCAACATTTCGTTCATTTGCATGCCATGTTAAATTTCTAGCTGTCTCAACACTTTGAAACATCCTCTTGAACCATAGAATGGGTGGAAAATACCACATGACTTTATGAGGGACATTTACACATTTACTTCCATCGTCAGTTTTCTTCCACTTCGATGCTTCGCAGTTAAGACAACTTTCTTGCGCTGCATACCCTTTTCGATAAAGAATGCAGTTGTTGCGACAAAAATGTATCTTCTCATAATCCATGCCTAATGTTGTCAGAGTCTTTTGCACGTTGTACATAGAATCTGGCAAAATATTATCGTTCGGTAGCATTTCCTACAATAACTTTAATAATTCAGAAAAACTTGTGTCTGAAATACTGTATTTCGATTTCAAGTTGTACAACTTTACCAAACTAGATAGTTTGGTAAATCTAGTTTGGTAAAGTTCGTAAAACTTGGATACAAAAGAATTTTGGCATCCTCCAACAACCTATTAAATTCACCGGAATTATCCACGAACTTGTCACAAGCATCATTTACTATGACAATATTATTACCCACCACATCTTCGTGATCCATATTTATGTGGGTAAAATGACTTTCAGTGTTAATGCTTTTACTAATTCTACTAGCTCTAGAACAATCTCCACGATATCCTTCCAACTCTTATCCATGTAAAATCCACTTATGATAATTCGTATCAACTCCTTAAAATATACATGTCCTCTCACTTCTTCAATAGTGTTAAAAAATAAATTCCCACATTCCATACAAGGACATCAAATTTTACCATAATTATTTGCACTTTTCACACTAAATTCTAAAAAATTTCAAAACCCTTCTAAAATGCATCGATTCTCCTACCATCGTTATCCATGATTTGTCCGTTTTATCTAATTAAAAAAAAATTAATTAAAACTAATTTAAACAACATTTAATAATTAACAAATCAATAATAGAACAAATAGACAACAATAATTATCCAACAAATTAAATTAATATATTACTATATTCTAAAATTAACTACAACAACATAAATATACAATAAATAACTATACTATATGAGATTATACAATATCAAATATTTAAACAAGCAAACATATATATATATATATCATTGTAAAATTTTAATATAAAATAACCTAATAATTATAAAAAAAAAATTAATTCATAAAAAAATACAAAAAAAAAATTATTTAACTAGTTTAATTTAAATGATAATGCAATTAAGTAGATACTTAATGTGGTTAATTGTATAAAATTACTTACCTCGGTGGTGAGGTTTTTTACGACAAAAACTTCAATCTCAACAAATTGATGGCTAAATGTTTTAATGAATGCTATTTGAATATTTTTAATCACCACTAAAAAAACTTGAATGATAATTATTGGAGAAATAAAGAGAATTTTTCTTGATTATAAGTTAATTTGATTGGGAAAGAAGATGCATATATATAAGCTCAAAAAATTACAAAATCTATATTTGAAACTATTTAAACCGGCATTTTAGATGCTCAATGTAAGAGCACCATGTGGACAAATCAACATACAATAACGTCGGTTCAAACCAAAGCCGACGTCTATAATTGCCAATAATTATAAACGACGGTTTCAGTGTGGAACCGTCGTTTATAATGTATAACAAAAATGAATGTTCCAACTGGAACCATCGTATATACCATAACAAAATGACATGTGGTATCCACGTATCCGCCACGTGTCTTGGGGTGTTATAGACGACGATTCAAGTTGGGAACCGTAGTCTATAACATAAACAAATACGACGGTTTCTAGAGGGAACCATCGTATATAGTCACTACCAAGAAATGTGGCATCCATGTGTCTTTGGGGCATTATAAATGACGGTTTCCAATGGAAAACCGTCATTGTAACCTATAATAACAACGGCGGGTCTTTTTTGAACCGTTGTTTATGTGTTTTTTATGCGATGGACCGTCTTTTTTATCGCTCCTAAAAGTTAATAACCTTCGTTTTTTTGAATAAACATCGGTGATATCCGAAAACCGACGTTTATATAGAATTCAAAGACGTCGTATATGATCTCTTTCTATAGCAGTGACTGATCCTATCTAAATTAATATTCAATTTCTTTTTTCAACTTTCAGTTTTTAGATTCATTGTCAGAATTATATATTTATATGTATTTATTTGATGGATACGTTTTTTTTTTTTTGTCAATTTCTTAAAGTTATTCGGAAAGGAGATTAAGTAGGCTGTATTGGGGGTTTTTAACTTCTCATAGAAAATTATATCTAATCAATTCATGTGGGTCTTCAATCTTATTTGATCAGTGATGGATCATCTTTAATCTTTTTTCTTTCTTCCTTTATTTCTTTCAGGTTTAAGTGTTTTATTTTAATTTCATTGTTTTTAATCTCTTGAAAACTAAAATAGGAGTCCGTAGCCATTCAATTTCAAAACATACAAGTATTAAAAACAATTATTTTCTTTTTTTCTTTTTTTATTTAATCATATCAATAGCATTTTACATTTTCGTTAATTTTGATGTGTATTAAATTAAGGATGTAAATATGAAATATCCAATTTATTTGTTTGTAATTTTTCAAATTTTTATGGGTAAAGTTTTTCATTTCATTATAATTAATATATAAAATATAAACTTAAATCAAAATTTTGAAATAAAAAATTATGTATTTTGTTATGAATATTTGATAATATTAATTATGTTAATTATGGATGATTAATATCTATTAGATAAAATAGTTATCAAATGAGATTTATTTTGTATTATCTATGTATTATAAAATAATGAAATTATAAATAAATTATAAAGAAACAATACTATAAATATATAAATGAAAGAAAATAAAAGAACTGATTTCTTAATTTTTATTACTTCTACAATGGTGGGAGGGATCCTATTTATAGGCCCTTATATGATATAGATAAATATAGAAGATAATAGAAAATAATTTTCAATATGTATTTATTTTATCTAAAAGGATAATTAGCATCCATAAATCATATTATCATGATATTGATAATATCATAACACTCCCCCTTGGATGCTTAGACATATGTGTTATTGCTGTCTCATTGAAAACCTTATCAGGAAAATCCAGTGGGACAAAAATATAATAAGGAAAAAAGAGTACAACCACATATGCTCTCCCTAAAAAAAACATGAAAAACATTTTTCAAATCTCGTAATTGATGCATTCCTATTTTATGTACAAACTTCTTAAATATTGATGTCGGAAGTGTCTTTGTGAATAAATCTGCAGGATTGTCACTAGAACGAACATGATGAATACCAATGATTTTACCTATAATAAGTTCATGAGGAAAGATAAGTTTCTGGAAAAAATGTTTAGTTCTTCACTTTTAATGTAGCCTCTTTTAACTTGAGTAATGCATGCATTGTTATCCTCATATAATACTATCGGCTGCTTATGGATGGATGATCCACATGTTCCTCTTATATGTTAAATTACAGATCTTAACCATACACATTCTCTGCTTGTTTTATTGGATGCTATGACTTTTTCATGATTGAAGAAGTTGCCACTAATGTTTGCTTTGTTGAACGCCATGAGATTGTCGTATCATTACATAAAAATAGATATTCAGTTTGAGAACAACCTTGATGTGGATTAGACAAATATCCTACATCTGTAAAACTAATAAGCTCTATTTTTTATCATTTTGGATAAATAGTCCTATATCAACTGTTCTCTGAAGATAACGAAAAATTTGTTTAATACCATTATAATGACATCGTATAAGGGATGAAATGTATCTTGCTTATAAATTGGCAGAAAAAGCTATTTCAGGACGAGTATTATTTGCGATGTACATTAAGGTTCCTATAGCACTTAAATAGGGTACTTTATGACCTAAAATTCTTCATTATCTTCTTGTGGTCAAAAAGGTATTTTATCACGACAAATGACTTAATAACCATTGGGGTGCTCAATGGATAAACTTTATTCATATTAAATCGTTGAAGAACCTTTTCTGTATAAGTTGATTTGTGAATAAATATATTTTTTGCTAAATACTTGATCTGCAAACTGAGACAAAATTTTATCCTGCCAAGATTTTTCATCTCAAATTCTCTCATTAAGTACGTCATTGCTTTTAGAAGTTCATCATGACTTCCAATAATACTCGATCTCATTAAATAGAAATAGTAACGAATATGGATTATGACTTCTTAATGAAAACACAAGGACACATGTGATAATTCACAAAGCTTTTTTTTAAGAGATATTCACTGAAGCGATTATATCACATACGCCCAGACTGTTTCAAACCATACAAAAATATTTGTAACTTGATAGAATGTATCTCCCAGGATTTTGATTCTGGCATTTTAAATCCTTCAAAAAATTTCTTGAAAATGTCACTATCAATTGATCCATATAAATATGCAATTACAACATCCATGAGATGCATATCCAATTTTTTAGATGCTGTTAGACTAATAAAATATCTTAATGTTATTGAATCCACAATCAATACTAGGTCTCTGTGAGAAACCTTGAGCCACAAGTCTAGTTTTATATCTTACAATTTCATTTTTCTCATTTCGCTTACCCACAAAAATCCATTTGTACCCTACAGGTTTAACATCTTTAGGTGTTCAAACTATAGGTCCAAAAACTTCACGTTTAGTAAGCGAATTGAGTTCACAAAGCTTTCTTTTAAGAGATATTCACTGAGAAAATTATTCCACATACGCTCAGACTATTTCAAACCATGCAAAGATCTTTGTAATTTGATAGAATGTATATCTCGGGATTTCAATTCTAGCATTTTAAATACTTCAGGAATCATGAAAATGTCATTGTCAATTGATCCATATAAATATGCAATTACAACATCCATGAGATGCATATCCAGTCTTTCAGATGCTACTAGCTAATCAAATATCTTAATGTTATTGAATCCATAATAAATATCAGGTCTCTGTGAGAAACTTTGCCCCATAAGTCTAGCTTTATATATTACAATTTCATTTTTCTTATTTCGCTTACAAAAAAAATTCCATTTGTACCTTACATGTTTAACATTTTTAGGTGTTTGAGCTATAGGTTCAAAAACTTCACTTATAGTAAGCGAATCGAGTTCACAAAGCTTTCTTTTAAAATATATTCGCTGAGGCAATTATGCCACATACGTCCAGACTGTTTTAAACCATACAAAAATCTTTGTAACTTGATAGAATGTGTCTCCTAGGATTTTGATTCTGGCATTTTAAGTCCTTCAGGAATATTCATGAAAATGTCATTATCAATTGATCCATATAAATATGCAATTACAACATCCATTAGATGTATATTCAGTCTTTTAGATGCTGCTAGACTAATCAAATATCTTAATGCTATTGGATCCATAATCAATACTAGGTCTTTGTGAGAAACCTTGAGCCATAAGTCTAGCTTTATATCTTACAATTTTATTTTTCTCATTTCACTTACCCACAAAAATCCATTTGTACCCTACAGGTTTAACATATTTAGGTGTTTGAACTATAGGTCCAAAAACTTCACGTTTAGTAAGCGAATCAAGTTCTGCTTGAATTGCATCTTTCCATTTTTGCCAATCAGTTCTACATCTGGCACTCTTCAACTGATTTTGGCTCTTGATCCTCATTTTCATTCATAATTTCAAGGGCCACAGAATATAAAAATATTTCATCAATGATTGTGTTATTACGTTTCCATAATTCTACATAGAAACATAACTTAATGAGATCTCAATATCTTTAATATTTTCAAGTGCCTGATCTTTTTCTATAGATTTTTCATTAACAATATATTGGGCCTCTTCTGGGGCATCAACATTTTTATATTATGTGAATAAGTGTATTAGCTCATTTTATTTTCCTAGGGGCTTTATCTTTGGAATCGAGAGGCCTACCTTGCTTCATGCATATCGTAAGCTCATTTGTGACTTGTTCAATAGGAACATCAATCTTTGTAAAAGCTTTTATAGCTGGTATGTGTGATCTAGTCACCTTTTTGTATCAATGAGTACATTTTGTAATTGATTAGCTAATTCTTGCAAATGTATAATTTTCTGAACTTTTAGTTCACATTGATTTGTACAAAGACCATAAAAAGATAGAGATAATGCATCCCAAATGATCTCATTTTCTAGCTCTTTCTTTTCTCCCCCTAATATTGGAAAAATTGTTTCATCAAAATGACAATCAGCAAATCAAGCAATAAAAAATCACCCTTCAGGAGTTTAAGATATTTTGTAATGGACGGAGATTCATAACGAATATATATACCCTTTCATCTTTATGGATCCATCTTAGTGCATTGTGGTGGAGCAATAGGAGTATATGTTAAGCAACCAAATGTTCAAAAATTAAAAATATTTGGCTCTATTCTAGAAGCTAATTGTAATGGAGAGTATTTGTGGTAAGATGTTGATTTGATGTGTATTAGTGCTACTGCATGCAAAATTGCATGCCCCCATGCAGAATTAGGGAGCTTTGTTCTCATCAATAATGGTCTAGTGATTAATTGGAGGTGTTTGATAAATGATTCAGCTAGACCATTTTGTATGTGAACATGGGCAACAAAATGTTCAACTAGAATCCTAAATGATGTGCAATAGTCACTAAAGGCTTGGGATGTAAATTCACCAGCATTGTCAAAATGCATTGTTTTGATTGTGTAGTCAAGAAATTGTACTCGTAACCTAATTATCTATGCAAGAAATCTGGCAAAAGCTATATTACGAGATGACAAAAGGGACACGTATGACCATCTACTTGATGCATCTATCAAAACCATAAAATATCGAAATGGTCCACATGGTAGGTGAATTGGACCACATATATCCGCTTGTATTCTTTCAAAAAAATTTGGAGATTCTGATTCAATTTTTGCTGTGATGGTCTAATGACCAATTTGCCCATAAAACAAGCAGCACAAGAAAACTCATTTGATTGAAAGATCTTACGATTTCTCAATGAACGTTTATAAGAATTTTTTGACTCTACGCATCATTGTTGACCCTGGATGACCAATTGGTCATGCAAATGACAAATGTATTCATATCAATAAACTTATGGTTCATTACACCATGTGATTCAATTACATTGATGTATGTATAATATAACTACAAGGAGAACGTTGGAAATCTCTCTAATATGGACAAATACTTATTATTGTGCTCATTCATTGTATCAAGATGATATTCATTATGGTGTATATCTTTAAAAATCAATAAATTTCTTCTCGATTTCGAAGAGTATAATGCATTACTAATGAAATTTTTTGTACCATTAGGCAAAGTAATGTTTTCTCTTCTGGAGCCTTCAATCAGATATGCTGGTCTTGATATAGTATTTGCACTTGCTTGTAGTAAATTTAGCTAGAAAAAATATATTGTATCTTAAGAATAGTGTATTTTGTTGCACCATCAACCAAACATATATAACCTCGATAGGTCATGGTGCTAATAACATGTATCTATAGAAAATAAAACACTAAATTTAATAACATAAAAATCATATTTAAGAATAAAACCAAATAATAACTGAAAGAAATTAACAAATTTCTAAAGACATGTAATTCCTAAGAAAAAATAAGTATTAGTCCAAAGGGTATTATAAATAAACATCCTATAAATATAATTCCTAATAATTATTTTTCAAAAAAGTCTGCAACATCCAAAAAAGTGTCATTTAAAGGACCATCTGGGGTTATGTTTTTTGAAGGAGTAGCATGATTGACCGTTCCAAATAATTCAATGTCATTTATAAAAGCATCGGGGTTATGCTTTCTGAAGGAGTAGCATGATTGATCATTCCAGATAATTCAATCATATTTGTCTCATTTGTTTTCTTGGCATCTTTAGAAGTTTTGTAAAAGTCAACAAGGTGCCTGGGGGTGCGACAAATGCATGGCCAATGTCCTTGAGATCCACATCTAAAACAATTTTGTTTATAAATCTTTGTATTTGCACATTTCCTTTTCTCCTAATGGAAAGTATTTATGTTCTTAAAATAAGGACAGTTATGGCCACCATGGTTATTGTAGCCACCACAACCATTATAGCCACCACGGCTATGAAAGTTCCTTCCTCCTTAGCCACGCATACCACCTCAACCTCACCATCGCCCTCGATTATTGGATGATGTTGCATTTACTTCAGGAAATGCAGTTGCTCCAATTGAGCAACATTGATGATTTTTGCTCAGCAACAAGGAGACAAGATATTAATTCATAATATTTTTTAAAACCTCATTCTCTATATTGCTATCACAGGAGCACATTTGAGGCATGAAATGTGGAAATTATAATGTATGAATATATTGGATGAATATATATTGAAATATATATGATTGTGAAGAAATTATAGTGTATGAATATATATTGAGATACGTATGAATAGCTGAAGGGTTTTGTGTAATATGTATGAATATATTGAAATTATAGTGTAATATGTTTATGGCATGAATTGTTTAAAAATTTGGAAATATTTGATTTTACGATGGGCATAAAAAAAAATTAAAAACAACAGTTTTGAATATATGTGTTATGGTGCGAAATTTATGAAAATTTCGTAGTATTTGATTTTACGACGAATTTGTATATATGTTACGGTTTTATATTATATTGTTAATTTATTGGTTTGTTAATATGTATCTAAATATTTGATCATTTACTAATAGTTTTTTGTAGATATGGATCTAAATGAAAATCCAACTAACCCTAATGATCAAGACTCTTCCTCAAGTAGGAAGCAAAAGAAAGGTAGAGGACCGTCAAAGTTAGGAAACATTCGTAGACAAGTCGCTAGTGGCAAACTTGGAGAGTAATATACAATGAGCATGGGGTCGGAGTGAATAAAGCCGGCCAATGTCTAGCTAGAAATGAAGGTAGTTACACCCGATCTCAAATACTGATCACCTACAAGATTTGGAACGATGTTCCAACAAATTTGAAGAATACATTATGGGAGACAATAAAGGTAATAATACAACCAATTTTGTTTTAATTAAAAATTTTGGTTAATTAATTACGTAATTTTATTATGAATGTGCTAATAATACCTTAACTTTTCATGTAGACATTTTATAAAAAGGACAAATCATTGAAGCATAAGACTTTGAAGGATTGTGCTAAAAAAATGGAGAAAATGGAAGAGTTTTATGTTCACACATTTTGTACTCCCGTACCAACAATTATGGGATGTGGAAGCCTTCGAAGTTGTCTTCAAAAAATATGGGAAATTTATTACACAAGAGCAGTGGGATGAATTTGTACAGCAACGATTAATACCTGAGTGGGCGGTAAGTATTAATTAATTCAGCTTCTTACATTTTTTTAATTAAACTACAATTAATGTGTCATGTAATTAATATTCTTTTTTAATCTTGCAGGCAACGCTCAAAATTAAGAAAAAGAAATCGGTACAATCATCGTCTATCCTGTATTGGATTTGCACAGCAGAGTACAATGAAGTGAGTGAAAATTTTAAGAAATTTAGTCATTTTAATTTAATTTAATTCAAATGTTTTAATTTAATTTCACAAATTTAGTAATTTTTAGTTAATTTAATTAAACTGTTTTAATTTAATTTAACAAATTTAGTAATTTTAAGTTAATTTATTTAAACTGTTTTAATTTAATTTAACAAATTTACACATACATTTAATTTACTTTGTAAACATGTAGAAGCTGATTGGGCACGGATGAACCGCTTTCCCGAGATGCTCTATCGAAGTTGGGTTACGCGCATAAGGAGGGAAAGTTTCTTACACCAGAAGCTACAGAATAGATGGTATTAAATTTATTTTCTGATTTGCATATTTTATAATATTTTATTTATATTAGGTGACTATGCAATTTTAGCACTGATATTTTAATGTTTTATAAATTTGACAGAATGATTTACGGGAGAGAGTAGTTTTTGGGGAGATAAACATTGACTTGGATTCGCCCAACGATATACTGACCCAAGTGTTGGGTACTCCTCAGCACCAGGGCCGAGTAAGGGTGAAGGGTAAATTGGTGACCCCTACTGAGTATTGGCACATTCCTCGACATAGAACCTAACAAACAAAGAAGATGGATAGTGCAAAGGATGAGGGCATCAGACAACTATATGAGGTCATTCGCAAACTCCAAGAGAGTAATACGCTGTTGTCTGCATAGCTGGCCAAGACACATGATTACTTTGTGGCCAACCCTAATATGGATTTCATTACTGATCAGTTTATGAACAACATCTAGGTTGCCACTAATATTCTTAAGGAGGTGCACCATCTCAGTACTCCTCCAGCACCAGTACATCTTAGTACTCCTCCAGCTCCAGTACATCTCATGACACCTGAAGAGGTAAGCTTTTGTAAGATTTTTATTTAATAAACATTTAATATATTGATTTTAATTTAATTAAAAATTTAATCAATTTATTTTGCAGGGTCTACAGTGCAAGCTTTCTATATGCACTAGAGATAATATAGTGGCTGCTGAATTGATGTACTTTACGACCGATCCAGACGCTGTTTGCCATGGGATACGATTAGGGGAGCTTAATGTGCAGGTCAATGTTCAGGAGGCATTGGTCCCTGAAGTAGCCCTACCTCTACCATTTTTTGACATTACATTGGTAGGAGAAGCTGTGGAGTCATTTTGTTCATGGCCTAGATTTTTAGTCATTTTACCTGAAAAAAGAGTAAATATTTATGTTTTATATATTGATAATAATTAAGTTATTAATAATTGTTTTTTTTAATTTTTTTTTAATTTATATATTTGACCAGGTAGAGATATATGTACGAGCATCAAAAGGCAAGGCAATAGCTCATTCAAACTCAAATAGTATTCCCCATTCACGTCATTCACGGGCATCTCCATTGACCAATGAAAGTGAACATCAATTAATCACCTCTGACTTGTGATGGGATGCAATTTATATATATTTTATATACCTTAATACTTGATTTGAGCATGTTTTATTCACTTAAAATGGATAAATTTATATTTTTCTATGTTTTAGGTGGATTTGAGCTTAAAGTGATGAAAAATGAAGAAACAGTGGCAAAATCGTAATTAAACAGAAAACTGAAGAAGCAGTGGCAAAACCGTAATTAACTACACGTTGGCAACAAAGCAGTGCAGCCCAGGTGCAATGCCCAGGCACCTGGATGGGCACGAATTTGAGTGTTTAGGCTCGTTTTTGTGACTTTTTAGCCCTAGATTTTAGTATAAATATGTTTTATCATTATTGTAAAGAGTAGAGCTGTTTTTGGAAGGAAAACAACAAAGAATTAAGATTTCTAACAACTATGAGTAGCTAAATCTCTCTCTTGGGTAAGAGTATCGTTCATTGCTAAAGTATAAGGTGTGAGACTTGATTTATAAGTTTTAATTCAATTTTAATTATTCAATTTGTGTTCTTCCAATTTATTTGTTTATTATTCAATTCTCTTTTGATTATAATTTGGATCTGTTATAATTATTTGTGGATTGGGTATTTGCTAATTAGGAATTCAATCGTATTGAATGTTCTATGTTTAGTAGCACTTTGATTTTAATAATTGCATGCTAAGCTTTTGTTAATTTCTTAGGAGAATGCATAATAGATTAAAGTTTTACAACGTTTGTAGGACTTGTTTATTGTTGGTTGTTATTGTTCTTAATGCTGTTCTGATTTAATTTAGATCACGTAGGTTTAGATATTTCAGAATTAGGATTAATTTACGATCGTATCTGAATTCATTAATTGTGAGAGTTAGAATAAAATTGGCCGTGTTATTTTATTCAATCCAACATTGAATGATTATTTTTGGATATATTTTTGTCTGTGATCACCTGTTCTTTAGCAATTGAAGATACTCTGACCCAAGGTTTTCTCCTATTGTTATTTTCGGTATTTATTAAATTGTTTTCTTTAATAATTGAGCTTTCCAACATAAAATCCCCCTTTTGTCTTTTTAATTTTACTTTAATTGGAATAGATTGAGTTTGATTATCAGTCTCTGTGGAATCAACCTGAACTTGCTGCTACTACGGTAGTGTTTAAATTCAGTAATTAATTTTGGTGTTTACGACACGCATCCTCTGACTTGCCACCGTAGCTGAGATTAATGAAGATGGTAGCTACCACTGTCTTCAACCAACAAAGACTCACGCAGCTTCAATTCAACCTAGGGAGGGGTATGATAGGCAATTCTCATCCTGGAGTACTGACACATGAGGATATCAACCAATTTTGTCAAATGTAGGACTTAGGTGTTGATTGCGTCTTATTCTATATGAAGTAATACCCATTAATATTTGAAATTATAATTAATTTATTTTCGATTCAAAATTTTCTTAAATTGTACTTGACATGATATTTTTCTGAATAAAGTTGTATCGACATATAATCCTCACTGGAAAGATTTTGTTATATGCTTTTATTGATCCACATGTGGTGCAGAATGTTAGACCTGAAATGTTGGCATCCCAAGCTAAGCAATTGGTCAAACGGTGGAAAGATCAGCCTGACTTCAATAGGATATGGGTAATTGCATATTATTTTCAGTACAATTTAATTACATGCGAAATTACTACTTTCTTAAATATATATATATATATATATATTATATTATATATTTTTAATATTGACATTTATTTTAGTGTTCATTGGACGCTTGGTGTCGTGGACCCGTACCTGGGGTATATTTGATTTTTTGATTCCGCCAACACCAAAGCTAATGTTGATTTCAAGCGATTAATAAGCAAATAAGTTAACTTAAAAAAATTAGTACGTAAATTTTAGTGATTAAATTTATTTTTCATAATTTATTTTATTTATAAAATGATATATATATATATAGAGCTTGGACATTATGGAATGAGCCGAAAAGGCAAAGGTCAAAGAATAAATTAATTAGTTGGCGAGGCGGAGATGTAAAATCTATGAATTATTTATTTCATTAATGTTTAAGTATTAGAAATTATGTAAACTAATATTTTAAATTATTTTTTTGTAGGCACCATTACAACCGACAAGTCATGAGTGTGCATATTATGTATGCATGATGATGAAGGAAATAATAAATGTCGATTCATCCGTATCACAGTCTCAATTACATAATACTGTAAGTATAATTTTAGCGGAACTGTAAATTTATATATAATATTATGTTTACTAATGCATTAATATTATTTGTTTGATTTTATGTACAGTTTAAAAATTGTGTTTGGGTACAAGGCTTTGTGGATGAATTTAGACAGGATTGGATTGAATATTTTATTGAAGAAGTTTCGAAGCCTTTAAATTTGTTAATGCAGTATGATTAATTCAATTTAATTATTAATTATGTATAACAAATTGTAATTGTTAATGTTATTGTGTAATTAATATTGTATTTGTAATTTTATTTTAATTAGAATTATTTATATTTTTGTATAATTTAATATAATCAATTTATTATTACTGTTTTTTATATTAATTATTATTTTATTAATTGAAAATATATTATTCATTAAAATATTTATATTAAATAAATAAATTTAATATATGAAAGCCGAAATATATATATTTTTTTATATACATAAATATATAATATGGACGACGGTTAAAAATTTGCCACGTGGCAAAGTTGATATATAGCAACGACGGGTTAATGGTTGAAACCGTAGTCTATATATAATTATAGATGACAGTCAATACAAGGAATTGTCATCTATATCTATATATCATATATAGACGACGGTTCCTTGTATTGACCGGTCATCTATAATCAACATATACGACGGTTTTTAATAGAAACCGTCGACTATGTATTTGCCTCGTGGAGACCAAGTGGTTTCGGCGTCGTTTTAAACGACGGTGTGGTTCGTCGTAGTAAGATTTTAGACGTCGGTTTTGAACTGTCATCTATGTTTTATGACTATCGACAACGGTTTGCGTCCGTCGTATAAATACTTAAGATATTGGTTTTTCACTGTCGTTTTTTTACCCTATTATCTAATATTGTCATGTTGTATTTATTATATTTTAGTTATTTTATAATACGTTTCCTACTAATTTATTGATAAGCTA
Source organism: Ochetophila trinervis (assembly GCA_003254975.1). Taxonomy (NCBI): domain Eukaryota; kingdom Viridiplantae; phylum Streptophyta; class Magnoliopsida; order Rosales; family Rhamnaceae; genus Ochetophila; species Ochetophila trinervis. The sequence continues at coordinate 38,512 of QANX01003232.1, forward strand.
AGTAAGATTCTGTCAAGTTATTTCTTGTTAACATAAATCACTAATAATTTGTTTCCTGTTGATTTTTATTTTCTTTTGATATAGGTCAAAACACAAGTGATTTTCTGAAATTAGTCCGGCTCTAGCATTACTAAAGCCACTGCAAACAAGATGTGGATTGAATTCTGAGAAGGAAAAAAAAATAAAAATCTTGGGATGAGATTGACTTTACTAGGTAGATTTTTTCTTTTGGCATTGTTTTCCGCTGTTTCTACCAACATTGTATGCCTGGTAAAGCACAAATTCAAGGATAGAGTAAGGCCTTTGCAAGCGTTAGAAGAACCATGATGTGCGACGTCATGCGAGAATTCTCTCTGCTGTGGATCTTGGATCTGCAATTGGGTGGCAGCCTGCCACTAAAACCGGGTTATTTGGATCTTCTTTACTTTCATTTGTTGATATACTTATTGAATCACATTTATAAAGGATTATATTTTTATAATGGGCTTGTTTCGGTGAATTCAATTTTGTAATTTGAGGTTCATGGTTTTCTCATAATTTATATAAATCATATAGCATATTACAAATTGGTTTTGTTTTGATTTACGATAATATTTAATCCACAGACTTCCAGATTTTTAAATTAAAATAGTTTTGGATTTTAAGTTTCTTTCGAAATTGACGTGTGTGTGTATATATATATACATATATACATATATATATATATTATACTGTCTTGTTTATATATATTTGTACACCTGCTAGTTTACACTTAATTAGAGCAAAGATATTGCTTCTAAATGTTATTATCAACCAATTTTAATTGATGGTTTCTGTACGAGTGGCGGGACTAAACTCTTGCCTTTGCATTATCATGATCTATTTAGTCCATATATAATCTTTGCATATGTTATTTTATTTATTTATCTTTTTGTATTTTTAATAGGGATGGCAATGAGGATGAGTGGGGCTGGGACAGTCTCCCCTGTACCCTGCCCTTTAGGGATTTTTTTTCTCTCCGTCCTTGTCTCATTCTCTATTAATGAGAGAGGTGGGGCGGGGCAAAGATTCCATACTTCGTTACCTATTTAAGTTTTTTTTTAAATAATAATAATTTTTTTAAATATTGTTAATCAATTTCAGACAAAAGCAAAATATTAAAAAATATATATAAACTTCTAATTAAATGTATAAAAATATTAAAAAATAATAATTTTTATTATATATATCATAAATGGGATGGGTATAGAATAGAAACTATATTCTCCGTCTCTGCTTTGATCCTAGCCCTGAGCAAAAATATTTGCCACGTTCCGGTCCCGCCATCCCGATTAACCAAGGAATCCCTGCCCCTAATAGGGGCGAGGCATCGCTGAATGATTTGGGAACGGGGCAAACTGTCATCCTTAAGTTTTAACATCTACTTTAGTTTTAAAGATGTGTATGTAAAATAGAAAAATATGATATTGTGCATAAATTATGTTTTCAACATAATTGGATTTAGGTACTATTTATCTCTATAAAATTTGAGATCTTTTATATTGTATTTTTAATACCAAAATTTAAAATTATCTATTCACTTGTGGTTTCAATTTATTTAATTTGGTGATATCATGATTTTTATTTTTGATTTGTACATGTAAACTTGGTATGTATATGTCGATAACTAGTACATTTTGCTCTAGTAGATATTTGATTTTATAGATCTTAAATATATAATTATGTTTGTATATTGATGGCATGAAATATTATTTGTCACGATGTTGATATTATTGCTCATAGTCAATTCATGTTTGTATATTGGTGGCTTCGAATAAGTCTGTCACTGCTTCTTCTTTTTCTTCGGGTAATGTGGGAATTCCAATTATGTTTTCTGCTAATCATTTTTCTATTTTAAATGGTGATGTCCAGTTAACTAATACTGCGATCCCATCTTCAGTGGATGCGATGGACAAACATGTTAGTTGTACAGATGAATATCATAAAGATGCAGATGATTCTGAGGAGGGCAATGAGGTTTTGTGGTTGATTCACTGCTTCCTTTCCAGAAAGGAGTGGCAGCTCTTGCGTTTTCTTCATGCCTTGTGATCGATACACTAGGTTCCAAGAAGCCTAAAACATGGCAAAGGGGATGGTTACCTAAGGATGAAAAGCTTAAATGCATGCAAGGTTAGATTAGTGATGGGTCTGTTAAGCCTGTTACATGGGCATTTTTATGTTATTCTCAATGAATTTGTTATTTTAGAATTGGTATGGTCTTGGTAACAAAAATACTTTATGGGTTCTTCATAACATGTGTTCTCTTTACAAGTTGGATTGTGTCTTTATTGTGGAACCAATGGTGCAGTTTTCTTCTATTCGGGCTAGTTATTAACCTTTTTTGGGTTCAAGTCTTTTTCCTACCAATTTGCGTGGGACATATATGATGTCGTTGTGGGTGATTGTCTTTTGCAAAGTTACTAATGTGTCTATTATAGAGTATGATGATCAACAAATAACTTTTGAATTTCTTATTCATAGTTATTGACATTTTACAACGGTTGTTTATGCTTATGTTCATTACACGAGGGATTGTCCTTTGTTGTCTTCTTTACAGCATATTTCTTTTTCTTATTATTTTCCTTGATTAGTGCTTGGGGATTTCAATAAGGTGTTAGGATATTAAATTGCTGGATGTTGCGAATTTTCTTATCATGATTGGTTCTTGTCATGAGTTTCTTATGGCGTTAGGATCTTATCATATGTTTGGGAGTTGCCTTAAATTGGTTCTTGTCATGATTTTCTTATGGTGTTGGATGTTGCGAATTTTTTTCAAGTTGAAACAAAAGGTGCTTTCTTTATGTGGGCTAGCATTGGTGCTCAGTCTTTAAAGTAAGTTGGATAGGGTTCTTTGTTTGGAATCTTGTCTTGATTTTTGGCATTTGATTTTTTGCAATGTGTTACCGAAGCATCATTCTAACCATAATCTGCTTCTTGTGAGATGGATTTTTCTGGTTGTGCTTGGCCTCAGTCTTTTTAGATTTCAGAGTATGTGGACATTGCATCTTGATTTCAAAAGGTCTGCTCGTGCTATTTGAGAGATTTTGGTTATAGGTGATGCAATGTGGCGAGTCATCTCGAAGTTGAAGACAGTGAAGACTACTTTGAAAGGTTGGAATTTTGAAATTTTTGGTAAGGGAATAAAGCAATTGCTGATGCTAAGGATTGTATTAATAGCATTCAAATTCAGTTGGAAACTAATAGTTTTCCAGAGGAACTATTTTATCAAGAAAAGCTGGCTCATGTAAAGCTTGATGACTTATTGCTTAAGCAAGAATTTATGCATAGAGATCGTTGTCAAGTTAAGTGGCTCGCAAGTGGAGATTATAACATGCCATTTTATCACTCTCTTTTGTGTACTCGTAAGTCACAAATTTTTTTGCATTCTCTTAATATTAATCATGTGATTACTTTGAATTAAGAGGATATTAAGAATCATTTTCTTGCTTATTTTTCTAATTTATTCAATAAGGATGTTATTCGATGTGATTTTGGTGAGAATTTTAGAGATCTTATTCCTTCTTTGGTAATGTCTTGGGAGAATTAATGTTACTTTAACTGCTTTTCCTTCTTCTGATGAGATTAATAACAATGTTTTTTTATCTTGATGCTAATAGTGCTCCAGGGCCAGACGGTTTTAGTAGTTAAATTTGCTTATTCAGTATTGCTGGGATTTCATTGAAGAAGATATGGTTGCAGCCATTGGTTCCTTTTTCCATACAAGGTCTTTGCCATTTGGATTGAATTCTAATTTTTTATTTTTAATTCGAAAATTCAAGAGGCAAATAATGTGGATCAATTTCGACCCACAATCTTGGGTAAATTTTTGTATAAGGTTGTCGCCAAGATTCTTATTGATTGCCTTGCCTACATTGCTAGTCAGTTTACTTTTTGTAATCAGTTTAGTTTTATTAAACGTCAGAATGTCAGAGGCTGTATTATTACTACTTTGGAATGTGTTAATTTTCTAAATGTTTTGGTGGAAATATTTCTTTTAAAGTGAAATCAAGAAGGATTTTGATTCCTTGAATTGGAAGTTCATTCTTGAAATTCTTCGATGTTTTGGTTTCTTCCGTACCTTTTATGAATGAATTTCTTTAATTTTTGGCTCTGCTCAAGTTTTGGTTCTCATTAACAATTCTTTGGAAGGCTACTTTCAATGTTCTCATTAATATGGTGATCCCCTCTCCCCTTTACTTTTTCCGGTTGGCTGAAAACTTCCTTATCAATTTGCTTTTACAACTTGTTTCACAGCAATTTTTAATTCATGTGGTTGCCAATTGTGTCGTTCCTTCTCAATTTTTATAAGCTGATGATGTTTTGTTGTTTTGTAATGTGTCTTCTCTGAATGTGAACTTGATCAAAGAGGATTTTGATCACTATGGAAAAGCTTTTCGTCAAATTGTTAATTGCCATAAGTTTTCTATTTACTTTGGGCCTGGGTATCTTCTTCTCGAGAAGCTTCTATTATTTCCTGCTTGGGCATAAAAAATGTATGATTCCTTTGACTTATTTGAGAGTACCTCTTTTTCATTAGAGACCGAAGACTGTTTATTTTCAGTCCACTATGGAAAAGGTGTTCAGTAAGTTTTCAACTTTGGCAAAGTAAAGTCCTTTCTATGGCAGGTAGGGTATGTCTTGTTAATTTCCTGCTTACTTCTATGTTTGTTCATGTTCTTATGATATATCATTAGCCTTCTGCTATTTTGTGGAATCTTAGTAAAGCTACTCAGAAATTTGTTTGGACGGGTAAAATTGCTTGTTCGAACCATGCTACGGTAGCATGGAATTTGTGTTGTCAGCCGCGTAAGATAGGTAATTTGGGAGTGAAAGATCTGCTTTTTAGCTTGGCTTTGCTTGCAAAGTTTATTTGGCAGTTTTTAAAGCATGATTCTTTTGTTTTTGTGTTTGGAAGGCTTATTATCTTTCCAAGCTTCAAAGAGGAAGTTTTTGCATGCGGGTTCTTCTGTTTGGCCTCATTTGTGGGCTACTTATACTGAAATAATTCATAATTGTAAGTGGAAAGTCAAGTTTTTGTATGATAATTGGGATGGGCCTCCACTAATTGATCTTGTTCCATATTCTTCGAGTTTGATTCATCCTTCTGCTTTAGTTTCTTATTTTTTGAATAAAAATGATACTTGGAAATTTAATGATCACTTTAAAGTGATTTTTTTCTCAAATTGTTACTAAAGTTAAAGATATTGTTTTTTGTATTATTCCAAATAAACTTTTTTGGATGTATGCCTTGTATAGGGATATTAGTTGTAAGACTTATTATTGTTTTTTTGAAAAATCCCCCGGGATGTGTGAAGTATGTTTGGGCAAAGTATATTATGCTCTCTGTTTGCTTTTATATTGGCATTTACTTCTTAATAGATTACCTACTGATTATCAGTTAGTTAAGTTGGGTTTTTCTTTCTGCTTTCGGTGTGATCTTTGTTGGAAGTCTTATGAGGCTGCATCTCATCTTTTCTGGACTGCTATTATGCTCGTTTTGATTAGTCCTTTTTTGTAATTTGTTTTGAGTCCAGTTAAATACATCGGGTTTTGGTTTTGGATTTTATTTCGCTTTGAATGTCTTCCAATCTTTGTTCTAAGATCCATTGTCTTTGACATGCTACCGTTATGGCTAAATTTTTTGTTATTTGATATGCTAGGAATAGATTTAAATTTGAGAACATTTATACTCATTTTTTGAAATTCCTGGGAGTTTAGTTTTGGGGCTTTTAAAGAGAGTAATGCATTGCATGGTGGCTCAATGCATAATAGAGTCCCTGAGCTGCCAATCTTAGGGGATCTAGAAATTGTCGGTTTTCCTACGAAAGCTCCTAAGGTTATTTCAATTTTTTAGCTTGCCCTTCAGCTGGGATGGATAATACAAATGGCGCTGTTTTGGGTTGTTCTGGCATTCTTGGTTATGAAGTTATTTTTTTGGACTTCTAGAGGGTTTTTAAAAGGTTTCTTTTGGAGTCATCTTCCTTTGTCTATTGCTTACAAGGCATATATTCATGCAGTAATAAAAGCTTTGGAGTATACACAATCTTTTGTCTGGAATTTCATTTAGGTTGAAAGTGATTCTTTGAATGTTAGTCGGCTTCTTCAAGATATGTCCTTTTCAGTTCCTTGGCATTTGGTGGCTAGATGGCCTCGAGGTTTCTTTTTTATTACTTTTATTCATTTTAGAGTTTCTCACTTTTTTCAGAAAGGTAATATGGTAGAGAATTCTCTTTCCAAAATGGCATTTTCTACTTCTAAGGACTATTGAGGGTTTCAGCTTCCAATTTCTTATGTGTCTCATCATGTTAATGATCTATGTGGGTATAAGTCTTTTAGGTTCTCTTAGTGGGTTTTGCAAAACAAATGATGTCAGGCTTGAAGTTGGGAGAGATGTCAAGAGCCTTTTAGGTTCTCTTAGTGGTTTTTGTGAAATAAAAGATGTCAAGCTTGATGACAGGCAAGACGACATACATCTTTTATGTCCTCTTACTAGATTTGGTACAATATTGATGTTAGGCTTGAAGTCCAGCGAGATGTCAGGTGCCTGTTTGGGTGCGGTCCTCATTTTGTAATTGCGTGTGTTTTTCTATTTTTAGGTTTAAGAGTGTATGATTTTCTTTTCGATTGTATAGCTGATATTCTTTTTTTCCCCTTACAAGTTCTCCCATTGGATTTTTACTGCTTGGGATTTTAATGTGGCAAGTGGTTCTAGTCAGGATTCTTTTTCTTTTATAATATTTTGGCTTTTTAAATGTTTAATTTGGTGGGCACCAACATAGTTAGGGTTTGCTTTTTCTCTCCCTTATAGGTCATCTTCTTAGGTTACCAAGCTCAAATTGGTTGTAATACTAGCTTAAGAAAATCCATGAAGAGATTAAACAGATTTAATTGAAAGAATTAAACATTTTCTATGAGCTTTGGTTTTATTGAAATTAAAGTTTTTCAAAGTTTAATTTTATTGTCATTATGGATAATTGAGTAAAATTGCTTATGGACTAATTATAAATCATGGCCACCCAATTACAATGAAATGAAGCATATATGAAGGATAGCTCAATCACATATTGACATTTCTTAATGTGAATGTTGTCTTATTTATCACCCATGAAGTGGATGTTAATAGACATGGGCATTTGATATAATAACCATATAATAATCATGAACATATATATGTGTGTGTGTGTGTGTATTTCATTCAATTATTACTATGAAAAAGCAAGATTTTACTACTAGAACTCAAAATAAAATAATGATATAAAGGAAACTATTTAACATTTATTTCATTTGATGGATATATATATATACATATTTGAAATTGGAGTGGAAGGTTATTGATTTTGTACTTGTTGTATATCCAAATATTTTATTTCCCTGTGTCAAGCCTCAAGGCTAAAAGAAAATGAAATAAAAATGACAATTTATCTATGTGATCAAATAAACATATAATGCTATTATAAACTAACTAATAATATAAAGAACACAAATTATAAACAACACAGATGAAATGCAGAACACACAAAAAATAGAGAAATAGAGGAGAATGACAGGACCTGCTCTGAAAATCCCTACAAATTATCTAGAGAAGCCTCATCTGAGAACGATTCAATCAGAACCTTTTAGGGTAGCCAACATAGTTTATTATACAAGTAAACAATGAGTAAGATATAATTTGTGAAATAAAGCATGCATCGCATCGATATACTAATAGTCATACAAAACTATTAATTCAGTTAAGAAAGGAGGTGAAATGTTAGAGCTACTATGTGAAATACGCAGATATTATAAATAATACAATCCAGAAGTAAACGGAACAAAAATAAGAGAGTCTATTACATAAACAAAAAACAATAGAGGAAGCCAAGTACAGGTGCGATGCAAATGGTAGCTCAAGAGGACCTACAGCTAGGACCTGAGGAAATGAGGTTAAAATACAAAATGTGAGATACAAATATCTCAATGAATGCTTCTAGGAAACTACAAAATAGATGTCCAATAGATAAAAAATTTTACATTCAAAACCTGACGTCACTTTTTGAAAAGTTCTCCGTTTCAAAAATATTTCACAAAACCCTTACCTTTATTCCCGAAAATCATTAAAACACAATTTCGGGGAAAAAATGTAATTTAGCAAAATCACTTAAAATCGAGGATCAATCACCAAAACCGTAAATCAAATTTCATGAAACATTTTAATTCATTTGGTTGAACAAATTCTCATAAAAAACCAATCCAATGGGCCACAATCTGTAAAATCAAACAGATGGGATACAACCTGTAAATTTAAAAATCAAACTAAAAAAAATCAACAATTATATATCAAAACTGGTACCACACTCTAGTATCGTATCGTGTGACCCTCAGCATCCTGATAACATCACAAGCGGGGGAGGAGGTATAACTCATCATGACGAATCGACGTCCCAAATATGTCATGGTAGGATCATCATCATCATCTCTCTCTAAACATGTGTCCGCAGAAGATGATGGCGTAATATCATAATAGTCTGCATAATATCATACATATTTCAATCAATATATCAATACTGTGTGGTACTTTTCAAAATCATCTCCGAGATCACCCATCATCAGATTTCATTAATTTCTCAAATCATTTATTATAAAATCGTAATAAGTTCAATAATTTTTCAAAATATTCTATTTTAGAAAAATTTACTAAAATATTCAAATCTCTTTACCATCAGAAAATTGCCCTAAGACTTCTTAAATCTTACAAAAGCCACAATTTTTTTAAATTACTATTTTATCCAAAAATTTTAAAATTGATGAAAATATCCAAAAATTTTAGAAATCACCAAATAACCATTTAAAACACAAATTTCATATTTATTCCAAATAAATATGAGTTCCATTAGAACTACAAATACAAGGCATAGTTCAGTTTCAGCAATCATTTAAATTCACGTATATCATACATTTTAATAAGCATAATTTAAAAACACCAGAAAATTTAATCGTAGTAATATATAATCCCAAAATATTTTTAAAAAAAATTACAATCACAGATCAGATGTACTCCTGCCAAATCTCTGGATTAGCTCACGCATGTGCATAAATGCCTAAAATAATTCACTGAAAATTCTTGTAGTTATCAAAAATATTAGCCAAAGACTCAGTCAGTTCTCTGAGTCCCTAATTACAAGATTGAAACACTAATTACTAAAATTTCCTTTTGATTTCAATAATTACAAAAATGCCTTTACTTGCCATATACCCAAAATTTGGGACTTATGATTTCTCCAAAAGTAACCAAAATTGTGCATCTGTTTATATTCCCAATCCCTTTAGGAACCAAGTTCAGTGTCCAATTTCACTCAATTTCATTTCAAAGCAGTCCAATTTCAATCTCCATTTTCGATTTTCATATTGAAATTTGAGTTTTTCCTTTTCAAGTCCGTTTTCTAAAAACTTTATATTGAAATGTAATTGAAAATGAAAGGAATGAGAAATTACTTTCAACTTGGTGATTCCTCACCGTCAATTACCATAATTGTTTCTGAAAGTTCACATTCACGGCTAAAATTAGGTGTCTTTGAATATGGCCAAATTGGATCAAATTGACGACATAGCTAGCTTGTCAATGACCCAAGGAACATGTTGAGACCGATGGTGAGCTCCCACTTGCCGTTGTTTTCTTCATTGGAGAAGATGAAGTTTCAGCCAAAGAGAGAGTTCGTCGGAGATGTTAACAGTGGAAGAGGCAAAGAAAGAACTTCGGGTTAGCTTCATTAGCACGAGGGGAAGCTTTCTAGGTGGGTAGCTCACCACAACTCGCTAGAAGTGGAGGATAACGACGTTGGCACTTGAGACTGAGTGCAGTGACTTTGGAAGGCCCATGTAGCGCATCAAAGATTCATCATAGCTCAAAGAGCTGCAAACAAGTTTGCTGGAGTGGTCTAGTGCCTGAGGTAGTGGCTGTGTCGTGCCACTCGTTGGAGATTAGTGGGGATCTAGGTGGAGGAGATGGTTGTTTGAGTGGTTTTCCCATCAATTTGGGATCATTTTTTGATAGGTTAAGGTGGTTTTCTAGTGCTTAAATTAGTACCACCGTGAAGATTGCCGCACTAGCTTTCATCATAGCTCAAAGAGCTGCAAACAAGTTTGCTGGAGTGGTCTAGTGCCCGAGGTGGTGGCTGTGTCGTGCCACTCCTCGGAGATCAGTGGGGATCTAGGTGGAGGAGATGGTTGTTTGAGTGGTTTTCCCATCAATTTGGGACCATTTTTTGATAGGTTAAGGTGGTTTTCTGGTGCTTAAATTAGTACCACTGTGAAGATCGTCACACAAGCTTTTCAACGGTACCAAAAATGTATCCTAACTCCACTGTATGAGGGAAATAAAGCCGATCAAAGACGGTATGGCCATAAGATCTACTTTCTCTCTCCTCCCATCAGATGCAGAAAAATTTGTAGAAGATGATGAATAGTAATGCCTTGGGCAACATGAAAATAGTATTTTAAGACCAAATTGTGAGCTTTTGGTTGTTGACAGTCGTTGACAGCTGTAGAGCATAAATATTTGAATTAAAGTGCTCAAAGGGCACTGGAATGCATCTGTTAAAGATTAAGAAGTGTCCATATAAATTTAAATATGATCTGAAAATTAAAATACAACTTTGATTGATCACAACTAAAAATCTACAACTCTGATTTGGGCGTGTTGACAGTCTACAGACTCGTGGCAACAACTTCTATGTTATTCTTGAGAAGGTTTGAGTATAAACTCGCCTGGATAAAAAGTCAACATCGAGCCTCCATCTTGTCAACCTAGTCCAAACTCACAAACAAACAGTGGGAGCAAATTCAGGTCGTTACAGAGAATCACATTTTATTTTATATGTCTTTCATTCATCACAAAGCCACTATATATAGATTCAAGTAGATCATAAGTTACAACAATATAAATGTTCAATAATATTTTAAATTCAATACAAAATAAGTTACAAGAGTTATACATCTATAACTACATGAGAATCAATATAGGAGTTCATACATATTGATAGACATTCATATTCATAACACTCCCCTTTGAATATCCATCATATATGGAATATGCCTAATTAAAACTTTGCCAGGAAAAACTTAGTAGGACAAAATCATAACGAAGTAAAAAGAGTACAATATTCATGTGTATGATGATATATATGCTTATATTGTCTTGTTAAAACCTTGTAAAAACAATCCAGTGGGACAAAACCCTAACGAAAGAAAAAAAGTAGAGACAATATACTTTTCCTTTTGATTTGGCACTTTTAGTGCGTATGAATATTTGATTGCTTCGTTAAAACCTCATCAGAAAATCCTATGGGACAAAACCTTGACAAGGGAAACAGAGTACAATTCATTTTATATTTGGCATCTTTCAATGCTAACTACCTCATCAAATCTTTGCAAGGAAAATTTCGTGGCAAAAACCCTGTCAAAAGAAAAAGAGTGCAATTTAAGCATACATTATATTGATGTAAACTGTTAATTCTTATCCATGATAACCTACGCAAATTGCCTCATTAAAATTTTACCATAAAAATCCAATGGGACAAAAATCATGGTGAAGGAAAAAGAGTACAGTATGCACACTCTTGGTTTACATGCTCCCTCTGATATCAACATAAATGAAACTAGCATATATAAATTTTAAGTTGGTACATTCTAAATGCTTAGTATATAAATATTCAATATAATCTCTTTGAGTATGAACAAATGCTAATATCATTGAATTCATGCAGTATTATCATAAACTTGTATCTAAAAAATATGATGCATGCGAGTTTCTTTTTAGAAAGCTCTTTCCTTTACACCAAAAAATTCTAACACACTTAAAGTGTTCTTTTAACTTCATAGTTGTAATATAAAATTGTCCCCCAAGGACATCGTTTCATTTTGGAATATTTACAACTAATAAAATTTCTCACTAGCAAATGAGACAATATAATATATTTCAAAATGCTACGCCATTATTCCAATTTCGACTTTCTTCCCCTAACAGCAGGAAAACTGTTTCATTAAACTTTCGAGGAGTTTCAATATATTGTAATAATAATAATAATAAATAAATACACATAGGCAAATTTGTTTGTTGACATATCATATCATTCTTAGATTACTCATTGAGACGATTCATTCGTCTAATTTATATAGCGCTTTGAGTATATACCTTGAGGTCTTGCTACATGCAATATCACAATCCTTTAGAATTATAAGAATCTCAAATCAATTCCATATAGAATTTAGTTTAAATATTTTAGAAACTAACAAGCTCATAAAATATTGAAATATAATTACAATTAGAATATGTTTCTTTCTCACTGCAAATTTTTTCAAGAGACTTTGTCCCATAAACTAGGCTTTGTAAATAATAAACATATTCAACCTTTCATATTCATATTTTGGTGCAGTATTTGAGATTTTTAGCAAATTAATACAATTCCTTGAATTGTTTATTTTTTAATTTGCCAGTAATGGGAGATAAATCTACAATATCATATAGTTTCAAGATCAAAATCATTTTTAATTATTTTATGTAGCTACTTTGAAGAAATTGTCAACAATTATCTTCATGATCTCAAAATTTTTAAGTATTCTCTTTAGAAGAATCTCTTCTAGTATATTTCTCTTATATAGCTTTTATTTCTCAAACATATGACTCTTCATGCAACTTTTTAAAATATTCCACCGATTACTAGATGTGCATCTCTATTTATGTTTGCAAACTCAAATTCCTTATTTTGGAATATAAACTTTTAAATTCATTGATTATTCACGCCCCAAGCATGTTATATAAATAATCAACTATTTAACATATTGTCCAACTCCAAATGTTAAATTAATGCTTCTGGCATAATTTTTATAGACAGTATATTCAAATGTATGCTTTTTGCATGAATAATAAATCATATATTCATCAATTCTCTTATATTTGTGGTATATGCATTAAGATGCATATGGGTCTCCTAGATTCAATAATTTTTCACAACAAATATTTGCTCTTTTAGAGAATTTAATAAAATAAAATAATAAATCACATTATATAAAATAAGTAATTAATATTAAATCATTAAAAACATAGCAACACTATTCTCCACTACAAGAAAAAAGGGCTTCTGTGACAGAAATCATTGTGATGGTCACTTAACTATTACATAAATATGGCATATAGTGACGGGCATATCTAGATCGTCACAAATGGTACATTAAATATGACAAATTTTTCCTCGTCATAATAGGTTGTAACTAATTGCCATAAATTTTTTGGAACCAAAATTTTTTTGAATTTTTTGAGTTCATATGTGACGGAAATCACAAATGTTGTCACAAATGCATTGAAAAAAAATCATATAAAATTCGTTATGATTTTGTGACAATGTTTTTTCGGTCATATTTAGATATATTGTTAATTGTAATAGTCATTATGTCACAATTACACCTAAAATTCAAATAAGACTTAATATTTCGACTGGAAAATTTTAGAGGAAAATTTTCCTCCCATACAATTAGCATAACTGTGACAGAATTTTACACATTTGCGTCACAATTGCTAATTCAATGTATTAAAACTATGTTAAAAATATCCTTCAGACTTATAGAACTTTGCCTAGCTAGCTTTGTGTTCAAGACTTCAGAGTTTCTTTAGGGGTTGCCGGTTCTCGAAGATGAAGATTCATCACAAAGCAGATGGTTTGTGGGCTTGCCGTAGAGAGTTTGTTGTGAAGTCTGATGTCCACGATCAGTGTCCATTAGTGCTTATTAGCCTCCTACGTTTGTCATCCCTTCAATTGCAAGAAATGTCTTTGTGCGTTTGGGATTTTAGGGTTTAGGAAATCAATAGTTATAGCAACTTCAAACTATTGAGTATTTTCTTCTGTTTTCAGTCTTGATTATTTCTATTGGCATCAAATGTTGTCACAGTTAGCATTTAGCATTTCTACATTTTGAGTTCCTATTACCAGGCATACCCTTATCCTATAAGATAATTTAGCATTTCTTTTATGGGTTGTGTTTCTATTTTCCACTGATTTAGTCTAACATGGATGCCTATAGAAGTATTTTTAGAAAGAAAAAAAAAATTGTGTAGAGTAAAAAAGTTGTTTAAGTGAGAATTTTTGAAGTCATTTTGACAAAATCAAATCTGGGTTTTTTGAATTATTATAAGGATTTTATTTTTTGGGGGCAAGTGTTTGTGATTTACCTTGATATATGTTCCTCTATGAATTCTTCAATAGAGGTGACCGAGTAAGGTTTCAAGTAGCTGATGGTTTCACCGGGAAAAGGCAATCCCATGTTTTTTGGTGGAAGATTAAGTCAGTTTTGCTTCCTTTTGATAAGAATGAGTAACAAGAACAGAGTTAAGATCGATGGTAAAAGACTGAACAAAAGCTTTGAATCAGACATGGAGGCTGACTCTCTCTCATTCACTCACTCATTCACTCACTCTATTATCTCTCTTTCAATCCATCTTTCCTCTGTGGAATTTGCTTTACTTTTTTCTATGCTAAAACAAAATCAATTATAAGCTTTTTCTTCTTTTTTTGAAGATTTTTCTTCTACATCTGTTGAAAAGGAAATTCCATTTTTTTGAGTTTTAAAAGTAACTTAAACAGGTAGGTGGAGGTTTCAATGAACAATTGAAGTTAACGGGAACAAAGCCAATTGCTTGCTTTTATAGGCTTCTTTACTTATTTATTATTTTTTCCTCTGGTTTGTCCTCTGTTTCGGTCAGCCGTGAATTCCGATGTGGTTTGGAGAAAGTTTCTTCCCCTTGACTATAATCAAATCCTTTCAAAATCAACTTCAACATCATCAACCATGGATTCTCTTTCCAAGAAGCAACTCTTTTTCCATCTCTGTGAAAACCTAATCATCATTGACAGTGATAAGAACATGGTAAGCAAAATCTTCAAATTCCTATTGTATTTCACTTTTTAATCATGAATTTGTTGTTAATAGAATTTATCAGTTTCTGATCAATTTTCTATTCCAATATATGGAAAACAAGTAGGACTTGGTAATGAGGAATTTAATTTTTATTTATAGAACCATCATCTGCATGTTTGACTCTTGCAGTAACAAACTTCAAAACAATTAGATTGATGGCTTAGGAAACAATAACTATATGATAATCCTAATTTCATTTATTTTGTATAGTACCTATGAATATGATACATCTTTTGACATCTATTATTCATATTCATTGAAATATTCGCAAAGCTTTAAAATAGACAAAGAGAGTGGAAAAAAATGTTATATGTTAGGTGCAAGAAGGCTTTCATTTATTTGGGGAGATACACTAATTTATTCAGAGTGGACTTCTTTACCTGAAATGTCGAGGTATGTTCTCTCACCCACACTGGCTTTTAAAAGTCAACTTCTTGATATGACCATAAAACTTGTTAAACTTTGAAACTTAAGTATGCTTGTTGGCTTATTGATATATTGTCATTTTATCCTCCATAAAGAAAGGTTGATGTGGCAAAGTAAATTTTGTTATTGGTTGTCTTTGTTTACTCTTTATATAGGGAGATAGGTAAATTAAATAGCTAAAGATTTTAGGATAGCACTGTTAGAAATGGTGTATGGTTAGGTAACATTGATTCAGGCCCTAATATAGGGCACTAATAGTGTCATTTCATAAGTTTTGAATTGACTTAAATAACTTGTTTTAAAAGTTGAGTTCATTCTAATTTGGTAATACCCATTCTCACTTGCCTTCAAATGTAAAATATGGAGTGATATTTTTACCATAAAGTGTTTAATATATATATAGAGATGTATGTATGTATGTATGTATGTATGTATGTATGTATGTATGTATGTATGTATGTATGTATGTATGTATGTATGTATGTATGTATGTATGATAGGACAAATATTTTTACCATAAAGTGTCTACCATTGTAACATTCTACATTTTAAAAAATTATTGTTCCACACCATAGACAAACTGATTACACACACACTCGTAAAAAAAATATGTTACTATCTATTGAAACATGAATAGGTATATCTAACTTTCCAAATAAGTTCAACTCATTACTATCTCTCCAAGTGGTTTTGATATGAGAATTGGGTATTGGATATTAGGTATTGGCTTTGTCTTGTTTGCCGTGGGAATGAATTGGGTAGGAGAATTGAACTTTTGAGTTTTATTTTTTTATTTATGTGGCGTACTTTGTAGTTTTGAAGTTAATTTTGGTTTAACCTTAAGATGTTAAAATTTTGTTCATCAGCAAGTTGTTTTTTCTTTTTCTCTATGGTTCTGTTTTAATCATAAGATGAATGAATATTTGTTGTTTATACAGGTTAGGATTGCCATGGTGGGAAAGTTTGTTGGTCTTATAGATTTTTATATTTTGGATCTATCAATCAATCTATTTATTTACCTATGTTATTCTAGTTTGTCTCCATCTATGTAACTATTTATTTATTTTATTCTAGTTTGGCTCTAGTATATTCAATTTTGGCTTACACATCTAGTTTGGATATATCATTGTCCTTCTTTATTGGATTTAAAGTATAGTGAAAGTTTAGAAACAACCGAATGCTTTGAATTAGTAAATGGCATAGTGTGTTCTTTGTTTGTAGGAGTGCCCTTGCCATAATTCTTTCTGAATTTAATCTTATAGCATGCTATTTTCCATAATTTAGTGAGCAAAACTGGCGTTAATATATCTTTGAACCAGTAGATGCATTTGAAAAGAGTTACAACTTGGTGATAGCAGGATACTCAATCATGGATGCTCGGTTCCCCTAACGAATCATTAGCATTCGTATTGGTGGATAATAGATTCGATGAATGGCTTTCCAACACTCGTGGAACAGCGTCTAGTCGTGGACACATTTCACTTGCTCCTCATGATCTTGTAAAACTTCACTTTGATGGTCTTGCAAATTATTACAAATTATTAATCCCATTCTGAGTATTAATTAGTTTAATTGTAACATCCCGTTTTGAGAAAAATAGTAAAAATTTTAAGTTTGACCAATTTGACCTTAAGTGGGCCATAGGGTTGACTTTTTGTGTGGTTGTGTTTCGGTTTTGACTTTGGTACCGTTGCGTAGAGCTTGTCGATACGAGTCCGTATACTAGTAGTACGTTTGATTCGGAGTTAAGACCAGGAAGTTCTGGTCATTTTAGTGTCAGATGTTTTTTGGTAATTTGGCAAAGACTAATATTTATGGGTGAGAAATGACCGTTTTGCCCCTGTCTGCATCTTTAAAATTTCTGGAAACTTCCCACGCACGCACCCCCCCCCGACGCCTCCTCTCCCACCTTCACCGAGCAACCTTCCCACGCCGGCAGCCACCACACCGTGGCCGGAGTTGGCCGACAACCACCCTTAGATCGAAGCTGGCGACCTCCTCTTCCTCCTCGTACCAGTGGTTCACTGTGAAACGACCCAGATCGCTGGAAATCACAGCAAAACCGAGATCCGGCGCAACCGTGCACAGTCGCCACACCATCTTTGGCCGGCCGGATCTCACTGTTCCGGTGGAGTTAGGGAGCGTGCTTGGTACCGTTGGAAAGTTGGTGCGACGATCTACATTTTGGTACCGAGATTGACCCAGGAAACCGCCAGAGCACGGCGGAAAACGGCCGTGAAGTCTCGGAAAAACCACCGCGACAGCCACCTTTCCATCCCGATCTACTCCGATCGCCGGCGAGTGGCACGACACAGCCACCACCACGAGCTTCAGCCACGCCGGCGACCATATCTACACTTTCCCAAGCTTCGACAACAACCACACGCGCCGCCCACAGCCGCCGTCGTCTTCCTCCAAGCGCCGCCGCCAATCTCCTCCTTTTCCGGCGAGTGAGTGCTCACCTCTCGTCCCAACGCGTTCCTAGGGTCGTGGGCAAGCTTGTTGTACCTTCAATTTGATCTAATTTTGGTCGGATTCGAAAATGCACAATTCTGGCCGAGGTCCGATCTTCCGGGATCGATTCCGATCAATTGCTGGGACGAATCTTGAAATTGAAGGTAGACTTTCGTTCCTTGCAACTTCAATTTTGTTTCGGTATAAAGTTTGCTTAAATCGGATTTGAAACGGGAAAATCCGTGTATTTTGGAGATTTTTGCCAATTTGGGACATTTTTTGTAATTTCTGAAAATATTGGGGTATTTTCATAATTACTGAAATTGCTGGGCAATCTTGTAATTAGTGTTTTAATCTTGTAATTGGAGACTTAAACGACTCCTCTGAGCCGTTGGTTAGTTTCGGTAATTTAAAGAGTGTTTTGGTAATTTATTTTAGGTGTCCGTGCACGTTCGAGGGCTGGATCGGAGATCCAGCAGGAGCACGCGTCAGACCAGTGAGTGCATTTATTTTCTAAATCATTTGGGAATATATGCTATATTTGATTTGAATTCTATAAATTTGTTTGAATTGAATTTTCGTTATGCATTAAATTTTAATTATTAAATATGTTTTTGATGATTTAAATATTTGCATGAGTTTGATGTTATGATTTGATGAATTTCCTATTTATTTGGAATCAATAGAAATTTGTGTTTTGATTGATTGTTTAATGGATTTTGAAGTTTTTGGATATTTTATAACTTGTGGAAAATGTGGTGAATTTAATGTGATTTGAGCTTTTGTGAAATTTAATAAAGTTTTGGGGCAACTTTTCTAATAACTAAAGGTTTGATTGTTTTGAAAAATTTTCTAAATAGAAGTTTTGGAAAATCGTTGAATTTACTGTGATACTTTTAAAGGTAAAGGAATTTGAGAAATTTTATAAAATCCGACGATCGATGAACTCGGAAATGATTTTGAAATGTTTCATGATTTTGAGGAGTAACACACGGTATTGTATGATGACTGAGATGTAAGGATTATTGCGCGCTATATTATTATTATGCCATCCTCTGCTACGGACACGTGTCGGGAGAGAGATGATGAGGATCCTGCCATGATGGATTTGGGACGCCGGTTCGTTGTGATGAGTTTACCCCCCCCCCCCCACATGTGACGCCGTCAGGACGCTGAGGGTCACACGGCAACGATACTATGATGTGGTACTGGATTGATTTATATGGTTTGGATTTATGGATTTGGATTATATGATTTGGATTTATATGGATTTGATTTATATGATTTGGATTGATATGATTTGATTTATGGATTTGGATATGGTTTTGGATTCATACGATTTTGAATTTATGGGTTGGAGCCCATGGTATTTGGTTTATATCGGTTTGGATTTAGCAAATGTTTCTACCTGCCATTTTATACAAACATGTTTTCAAATAAATTTAAATATTTCTTGTTGAGATTATATTTATGGTTTTGGTGATTGAGTTGTGATTTCAATAAACATTTTGAATGAAGTTTTCGCCCCTTAAACCGGTTATAATGATTTAATGATTTTAGGGATAAACTAAGGGTTTTGCGAAATTATTTTCAAAATGGGGAACCTTTCAACTGAGTGACGTGAGATTTGAGTGAAATAATTTTAACTACTGAGTTTATATTTTGTAGTTACCTAGGAGCACTCACAGAGATTTTATATCTCACGTTTTGTGTTTTAACTTCGTTCCCTAGGTCCTAGCTGCAGGTCCTCGTGAGCTACCGCCGGCATCGCATCTGTACTTGACTTCTGCTACCGCTTCTTCTTATGTATTAGAATCTTTTCCTTTATTTCCGTTTATTGTTGGATTTGTATTATTTATATTTTTCTATCTATCACTCTTAGTGGCTCTGTCATTCCCATCTACTTCATATATTGTTTTATTATTTATTTCAGTATTACTAGTTGATATTGGTTGCGATGCATATCTTGTTTTACTTTTCATCTTATTTATTGTTTTATCTGTTTATTAAACCCCTTTTCGGAGGAAGATTCTGTCGGCTACCCTTAAGGGTTCTGGTGGAATCTTCTTCAGGTGGGGCCTCTCCAGAGAATCTGGAGGGATTTCCGGGGCGGGTCCTGTCATTAATCAACTTATTTTTACCAGTTAATTAATATTGTCTTTGTATATTTATGAAGGCTTACTGGAATGGTCATTGGATGAACTGGTTGCTTATGATCTTCTAACTTTTGTCCAGTATGTGCACGATCAGACATGGCAGACACTGCATTACACAGGGCATTCATTGGTGAATATTTAAACTTTGTTAATTGGGGATATCATTTGATTTTATTTTTTTAAGTCCTGGTATCTATAACAATATAACCTAGGAGGACAATTCTCATTCAACAAACATATATCAATAAGATAAATATAAACATTATAAATGTATACGATGTCAAGCTTTAGGGATTATATAAACTCCTTTTTTATCTTTGAAAGTTTAGATTTCAATGTGATTTTGGATTTTGAATTATATTTAATAGGAAACTATGACTGCTTTTGCTGCCTTCTCTGAAGGCAAGTTGTTAAACATGCTAAGATCAACTGCTTTGGTAAGCCTAATTGCTTATCTGGGTTAAATGCCTTCACCGGTTCCAATAATTATTTCAGAACTATATTTAGCTAAAGTGATTAGCTTCCTGATAACTGCTCAAGTATGGATTCTAATATGTTGAAAAAAAAAAACAACAACAACTTTCATTGACTATGTTATATGCCTATTGTTATACAGAAACTATATCAGTTAGGTATCCGCGAATTAATTCCAGGAGGGTAAGAGAGCATATATCTTAATCAATTTAGTTCTTTTGCAATACCCTCTTGTGATTTTATCCATCATTTACTAGAAATTTAGGTTTGATTACTTCTTCAATATCTCCGTTCGGACTGACATTGTAAAGAACATAATAGTAGAAATCTTATTCCCTTGATATCCACATGAAGATATGGCTAAACTTGTGGAGTTTACATGCAATAGATTGGGAGTTAGCTGCTCCAACTTATTGACCATTTCAACAGGTAAATTTTCCACTGTTCCGTGCTTTTTTTTTTGTTGGTATTTTCTTTCTCTATATAGCAGATTTACCTTTTCTATAGTTTACTTATATTGTATCTGCAACTTAAAAGCCCAAATTACTGCGTCAAAAAATTTGTAATGCATGCTTTTCTCGAGCATGAACCTTAGTCATTTGCAATGAAGAACATAATGCACTTGGCCCAGAGTAAGTCAATTGAGTTTTATAACAGCGATGTGCTATAAACGTGGAAATAACTAACTGTTGTAAACATTTTTAGTGTTCTAGCTATGTCTTTGATAACTTTTGTAACCTTTTTCTTTTGGTATTTTTATTTTTTGATACTGGTCAGAAATGGAAGAATTACAAAGTATGATTATGGTAATGAAGATGAGAACATGAAGCACTATGAGCAAGCCACTCCTCCTATCTACAACATGACAAAAATTCTTCTGGGTTTCTTTTAAAGTGAAGCACAATGAAACTTGTAATGGTGCAGGATAATCACCAAAGTTTATGGGACTTGTGATGGAGTTTCAAAAGGGCATAGAAGTTGTGATGGCGATGGTGAGTTTTTACTTATAATTTGTGTAGTTGATAGCTTGTGTATGGAAAGGGTTTAGAAGTTGGGATGACTTTTTTTGAAAAAATATTAAAGCATTTTGAGCATGTTGTGAAATTTGAACATAATTTCAATATGGGCTGTTTTGGTATATAGATGGTTATTTTTTTACGGACACATCCAATTGTATTGGAAATTTTTTTAATGAAGTATATAATAGGACAAGTGCTTCAGTGAAGAATTTTTGAACCCTTTATATCAAATGTCTTAATGTTAAATGAATTTCAAAGTGTTGTTTGACTACTTATTCTATTTGAATTGTACTATTTATTGATCATATTTAATGGGTTGTGTTTGTATGGAAGAGACATCATATTAACATTAAAATGGATGAGAAAAAAATTACTGAAATAAAAAATAATTGATAAAATGTAGCTAGAAAAAAAATAAAAAAAAAATGTCTATTATGACGGTTAGTTGTCACAAATGATATATTGTGACAAACCGATACCTGTTACACAAACCATGATGACGTCACTGAATAAACTAGTGACATATTGGATTGTCATAGAACACATTTCTATGACGACAACATTTGCATCACAGTATATTTAATGTGACGGACTACTGTCACAAGGCCGTCACAGATATTATATTGTGACTGCTCATACCTGACATGAAATCAATGCATTACATCACTATTTTCACAAATGACGATATTCAGATCATCACAGTATGTTTAATGTGACGGCCTACCGTCATAAGACCGTTACAAATGTTATATTGTGATGACTCATATTGATCACGAAATCAATGCATTACATCACTGTTTTTACAAGTGACGGTATGTAGATAGTCACAGTATGTATAATGTGATGGCCTACCATCACAAGACCGACACATATGTTATATTGTGACTGAGAATGTCTTATTAAAGTTTATTTTGTGATGAATTAATTTCGGTCACACTTAACATATTGTGACGGCATGTTGTCGCAAAACTATCATTGATGTTTAATCTGTGACACACCATATGTCGTCTCTGAAGCCTTGCCGGTGATGACTCACCGGTATGTCAGAACTTGCATTAATAATTTTGACCAAGTGAAACCGTCACATGAGGTCAGTTTTCTGTCACGGGAAAACAGTAAGTGGTCACTTAAAATCTTTTGTGTCAGGTCTATTGCGACAGACATGTGATGGGTTAGTATATGTCACATAAAGTGGTTTTAGGGATGATTATGTCACATATATTATGCCTTGTGACAAATTTGCTTCCGTCACATAAAGCCCTTTTTTCTTGTAGTGAGCTCAATTGTCAATAAACTTAATGTAAGTATTTCCATATTGATAGAATGACCAAGTATAAACCGAACCATCCTATTTTATGTGTTAAAGACATGACATTGAAACAATATCAAAAGAACATAAAACACAGGATTTACAAGATTTGGCAATTGCCTATGTCCTCGGCTCC
The DNA here is from genome assembly GCA_003254975.1 of Ochetophila trinervis. Taxonomy (NCBI): domain Eukaryota; kingdom Viridiplantae; phylum Streptophyta; class Magnoliopsida; order Rosales; family Rhamnaceae; genus Ochetophila; species Ochetophila trinervis. Next base: position 61,450 of record QANX01003232.1, read on the forward strand.
AATGCGGAGCAGTTGCTATATTATTGATAGTGTTTGAAAATATTACAAACCTATGTTTAATATCTAGCACTCAATCTCGCACACACAGCACAGAAGAAAAGCTAGAAAGCTTTCTCTGTAAAATTACATACGAAAACCCTAACCCTAGAACACACAAAATCGAGAAGGAGAAGAAGAGATACGGACAAACACAACGCCTCACAAACAAAAACAGTAACACTCTGATCATCACAAACCCTAGAGAAAAAGATGAATATATAGGAGAATAAGTCACGCTAAAGTCATGTGCTGCAACTAAGGCGTGAGACGCATGGGCATGAACAAGGCAAATCACGGAGACAGAGATTGAGCCTAACAACAAACATGGGCCTGCAAAACAGAATATAAACACCAAGATACAAAACGACACAGTGTTGGATAAAACAGGAAATGTGAATTAATATAACAATTATAACATTATGTAATCTTGCTGGTAAAATAATTGGAACCAATATAATTTATTTGTAGACATGAAAACAAATGCATAGACAAATGCCAAGAATAACTTTCTAACTCACTCATAATACCAGTACAAGTTAAAGTCATATAATATCATATGTAACTTAGTATGCCAGCATAAATAAGAACTAACAATGTACCTAAAATTTCCTTGTCACACAACACATAAAAAGTGTGAAAGACATTGCAAATTTAGAACTAGGCTAACGACAAAATTGTAATTCTCTTAGGTAAATAAAAACATCATTATGTATTCATCATAGATAGAAATTCAATTCATAATATTCAAACTAAATATATACCCAGTTGCCAAAAATTTCAAAACTATATCAACTACACGCATAGGATGATATAAGATGTGCACTAGATGAGTTGCTTTGGCCATGGTAAGTATCCACATATATGAGATAGAAACTCAAAAACTTCAACTTTATGTTATGTTAGCTATAAAATATGTATATATAATATTTAAGATAAAAATGAAAAAAGAGAGAGTTGGAATAGTAGTGAAAACAATTAATAATGTACAAAATAAAAGAAAATAACTTAGCCTTATTGTATTGATTTAAGGCTTGTGTGTGGATGGCTTTGTGACATCCTTTTATGATTGCTTGATGAATGGATGGCTTCAAGTTGTTTTAATTAAAGTTCACAAAGTGACTAAAGATTGCAATTGAATTTTCAACCAAAAGAAAATATGTCACAGAAACATCCATGCACACGACGGTAAATTAATATATATATATATGCATATATATGGTACCTTGAGAAACTGAAGACTGATCAAATTGATATTCATAAGATGGTTCCAAGGATTTTAGTGCTTGTGCATCAATTGGTTTTACACAAGCTGGTAATTGACGTTTATGACATCTGATTCATGCTTTCCAATAGCTTCTCACTTGACCTTTTCAAATAAGAATAAAGAAAAATCATATATGCCTCACAAAAATTAGACTATATTATTAACAAATATTGATGCAAAAATTGGAAATAGATTCCTAGATTTTCCCTTATTGATAAAAACTAGAAATAATGTGTAACTTCTTATCTTCTCATGATGCGTGCAATTTCCGATATCATGAGGAACAACTTTGCCAACAAATATTTGCAGTGTATCTTCAAGGAGTTAAACTTTTATGCCGAGCTTCTCCAGTTACAAATTGCAACAACTGTAGCAGCCATATTCACCAACCTAGTAATCACATAAGATATAAAAATAAAATATATAAATTTATATTTAAAATAAAATAAAATAAAAAAAGAAGCAGAACAACATCATGTTGATAACGTATTATAAACTAACTAATAATATAAAGAACACAAATGAAATGCAAAGCACAAAGGAAAGTAGAGAAATAGAGGGAGAATCACATCTTATTGTGTGTATCTTTCTTTCATCACAAAGCCACTATATATAGGCTCATGTGGATCATAAGTACAACAATATAAAAATGTTAAATAATATTTTAAATTCAATACAATATAAGTTACAAGAGTTATACATTTATAACTATATGAGAATCAATATGGGAGTTTTATACAAATAATTGATTATGAAAATCTAAATATCAAAAAATGCAAATTTCCAAATAAGATCTTATTTAACACAATAGAAGTATATTTAATATATATATATTAATATCTTATTATTTGAGATTTCTTTTCTTTTTTTTTATATTTGATCAATTGAAAATTTTAAAATAGCAAATATAATGTGATATATTAATTGGATCCATAAGATCTATATGCATTATTGTGCACATATCACAAATGAAAATTTATTAGAATGTAATCCATCATTCATGCAAGAAGCATGTATTATACTGCCTATATCAAAACTATGCCAAAGCATATATTTAATAATTGGTAGTGGAATAATATGTTAATAATTTTATTATTTATATGGAACATTTAGAGTGGGAATAATAAATAAATATAAAAGTTTAAATTCCTATTAGATATTTTCAAATACAAATATAGATGTACATCTAAAATCTTATAGAATATTTTAAAATGCCTTAAAAATAGCAAAAGTTTAGGAAATAAAGCTTTTATACGAGAAATATTCTGAAAAAGATTCTCCTAAATAAAATAGTTAAAAATCTTGAGATCATGAAGATAGTTATTGACAATTTATTCAAAGTAGCTACACAAAATCATCATAAATGATATATGATCTCAAAACTATATGATGTTGTTGATTTTATCTACCCATTATTGACAAATTGAGAAATAAACAATTTAAGGTGAATTGTATCAATTGGTCAAAAATCTCAAATGTTACACCAAAAAGTGAATATTAATAGTTGAATACGTTTATAAAGCCTAGTTTAAGGCACGAAGTCTCCTAAAGAGATTTGCAATGAAGATACACTGACATATTTTATATGCAATTATATTTTAATATTTTATGATACTGGTAGTTTCTAAAATATTTTAACTGCATGTAAGGGCATATGATATTATGAAATATTTAATTTTGAGATTTGATAATCCCTGAAGAATGTGATATTGCATGAATCAAAACCTCAATATATACACTCATTTGAATAAAATACTATATAAATTAGACGAATGAATCATTGCAATGAGTAATATAAGAATGATATGATATGTCAACAAACTAATTTTCATATTTGAATTCATTGTTATTGCTATGATTGCATTATATTGAAACTTCTGACGAGTTTAATGAGACAATTTTTTAGCCGTTAAAAGGAGAAAATAGAAATTAGATTAACAACGTGAAATTTTGACGTATATTAAAAGCCAAAATTGTCTCATTTGATAGTGAAAAAATTTATTAGTTATAAATATTACAACACGAAAAGAAGTCCTTGGAGGACAATTTGCTATTACAATTATAAATGAGATTATAAACACATCTAAAGATTTTACAATTTTTGGGGTAAATTGATAGTTTTCTAAAAGGAAAACTCTCATACATGATAATTTTTTATATACAAGACAATACTGCATGAACTTAATGATAATTGCATTCGTTCATATTCAAAGATATTATATTAAATATTTATTTGCTAAGCACTTTGAATATGTCGACTTAAAAATTATATATGCTAGCTCGGTTTATGTCGATATCAAAGAGAGCATGACCAAGGATATAGATACTGTACCTTTTGTTCTTCACTTAAATTTTGTCCTATTGGATTGTTTTAGTAAGATTTAACGAGTCAATATGATGAGCAGTTTATTATGGACTAAAGCCAAAAGTGTTACATTAGTATAATATTTGCACTAATTGTACTCTTTTTCCTTTGACAAGGTTTTTTTCCCACTAAGTTTTCCTTGCAAAATTTTAACAAGGCGATATAGTATCTGAACATACTAAAAGTATTATATCAAGAGAAGATATACATTGATTGTATTATTTTTTATTAGTTAAGGTTTGTCCCATAGAGTTTTTCTAACAAGGTTTTAATAAGGCAACTCAACATTCACATGCACCAGAAGTGCCACAATCAGGCAAAGAAATACATTGTATGTACTTTTTTTCTTTCATCAAGGTTTTTGCCCGTCGATTTTTCTAGCAAAGTTTTAACGAGGCAGATCAGCATATATATTATCATATACATGAATATTGTATCCTTTTTTTCTTTCGCTATGGTTTTTTCTCATGGATTTTTCTAGCAAAGTTTAGTTAATGTATATTCCATGTATGGTGAACGTCCAAGGGAGAATGTTATGAATATATGAATGCCACCAATATTCTTGTATAATTCCACAATTAATCATATTAACCAACATTTTGTATAACCAATGTAACTCCTCCTATAGTCATTATTTAGTCAGCATTATTAATCATTTATATATTGTAACTTTGGACTGCATGTGAACCTATATATAGTGACATTGTGATGAATAAAAGACACACAAGTATAGGGAATACTCTCTATTATTCTTTTCTCTTTTATGTTTTATATAGTTCATCGATTCATTATATTTTAGTTATTTTAAAACATTTATGTATTTTAATTACCAGAAGTGGAAGAACACTGGTAATGATTTTTTTCTTTATGATGATAGATCTGCCAGTGAGACCAAACAATGAAAGTACTACAAAGGGAAATAGATTTTATAAGGATTATAAGCACTCCAACAAATGCTAAATGACGATGATAGATAGTCACATGGATGATTCAATTTATTTTGCATTCTAAAGTGAACACTACGAACAAGCTAAAGGACATTGAGATAAATATTGGTGAAAAGAATTTAACTTACATCATAATTAGGAGCCTTTTGTTATGGTTTGAAAATATAAGATCGATGTTGAATACGATGAAGGATGGGTATAATGTAGAGGAGTTTACTACAATTCCTATAAAGGAAAATGACAATAGAAATTGAACATATCTAGAACTGTTGTTGTGGTCACAAATCAAGTCACCAATCAGCGAGATCAACCCAAGAGGGTTTTTCCAATGAAAGGATAAGAGTTCAAGCCAACAAAAAGAAGTTATTTGGTACCAATGCGAAGGGATACAAAGATGGAGCTTATTTAGCATACACAATAAGAGCATAAAGGAATTGAAAAATTAGAGGAGGCCAGCTAATAGTTGATCAGGGTGTATGCATTGAGAAAGAACATGATGTTCAAGACGCAACATATGCTAATGTTCTATTAAGAAGATCACAGAGAGTTCAGAGAATTGTTGTACCTGGTGATTAAGAGTTTTATTTACAACAACATAAGTTGGGTATAAGTGATAAGTTAGATTCACATATGAGATTCGTTTTTTGTTTAACGCAAAGGAGGAGGATATTTATAGATGAATGTGTATGTGGTCAAACTTGAAGGTTTTCCTAGCAGTATAAAAAGGAAATATGGTATGTAAGCTTTAGAAGTCCATTTATAGTCTTAAGCAAGTTTCAAGGCAGTGATATCTCAATTTTGATGAAGTTGCCACCTAGAATGAATTTAGAAAGTTCATTGTTGATCAGTGTGTGTGTATATATATATATATGAAGGCCAGTGAGAGTTGGCTTTGTATTTATGGTATAGTTTTGATAATATGTTGTTGGCACTCATTCGCACTGTATACTAACATATTGGCTAAGACAAAATAAGAATTTTTGCCTCAAAAATGAGAGTGAAAAGAACAAATGAAAGTAGTCTAGAATTCTTCTGAAACTCAAAATTGCATAATTGTTTGTGTTTCTAGTAAATTTTTTAGTAGTCCTAGTTGTGTGTGTTATAAGACAATCATATTTGTTTTGGATCGATGCACCATTACTTTAATATAGTTGGGTATAGTGATATTGATTATGTTGGCTGTGTAGATAATTAAAATTCTAGTACCGAGAATGTTTTATTATGGTAGTGGAAGCTGTTTTACGGACACAGTGAAATAGACACTTACAACTTCATTGATTGTAAAGATAGAACATGTGGCATGTTTTGAGACAACTTTTCATGTGATTTGGTCGCGGAATTTATTTGTGACTTAAGAGTCATTGACTCTATTGATAGGCCTATCATGATATACGTTGTGTTAAGTTGTAATAGTGCATCATTTTGTTGTGTATACGCCTGATACAATATGGTGGTAAATCCACTATCAAAGGCTAGCTTATAGACTATTTTGGAGCATGTATCCCAACAAAAAATTGTGGAGCAGTTGAGATTGTTATGGCTCACTTGGAATTTGTATCCTGCAACACTGTCCATGTTGTGTGATAGATATGATTGACTATTGCCTTATGAGCAATACATATATGTAAATAGATCAATGTTTTATAGATATATGATGTTTATTACACATATTGTTACTTCTTATGCTAGCAGACATATTTAAGGTCTTTAGCCTCTGTATGTGTATGTTGATCTACAAATATTATGGTGAATTCCTATTACCTAGCTAGAGTATGTTGTTGTATCTTATCGATAGACAATATGCCTGAATGAAATGGTATTTTGTGATAGAGAATTAAACATCGGTAAGTTAAATTCTCTACTATATGCACTAAGTGTATGGCATGCAATTACTCGGTTAAGATGATATTTAATTTTGAGAGATTTACTAAGAGAATCTCTATTACCTAGTCAGGTATGTTGTTGTTCCATATCAGCACGCAATGTACTTAGATGAAATGGTATTTCGTTTGGAAGATTCTGTAGTAAGTGAGTTGGTTATTGTATATAATGATTTGCAGCCCAAGTGAGAAAATGATAGAAATTTAAATGCGTGGACTACTCATAATCATGTGACTCTCATACAAAGGCTTATTTGTACCAATAATGGGACTGAATTTGGTTACTAGCTTTTCAAGTGAAGCCTTTTGGCATACTATTTCTGTAATTCATCAATTGGCCTATTAGACTAAAGGACTTTATATCTTCTGAAAGCCCAGTTGGCTCATTGCCAATTTATAAAATTATAAGTATTATTATTATTAACTATTTTTGTATGATTAAAAAACATAAGGATGGATCATGTGACTAGCATATGACTTTGCTTATAAAAGGAAGAAGGTATTGATGTGTTGTAATATACAGAATGCTCGTGACGGTCAGGGTTTCAGTTAATTGAGGAGAAATAGGTTGGAGATTATTGTGTTCATTAGTATTGTGTTTGTTTTAAAGGTAAAGAAGAAACTGGTCTAGATCATCATCAGTATATAAAGGTAAATACTTTAACTATTAAATCCATGAATACAGATTATGAATATGTGTAGATCTTAAATATACATATTGCTTTGATTGTGTGTTTTAGTATGTCTATATTTATTAAAATCTAACTTGTTATAGAATCAACAAAAGTATAATGCAAATAATCAATTCAATAATTCACATATTTTAATGCTGATAGTTCCTATATTAGAAAGAATGGGAATTCATCTCAAAATTTTTTTAAAAAAAAAAAAAAGACTTGCAACCATTTGTTTTGGTAAATATTAGAGTAATAATACTAGAGTTATAAAAATAATTATTAATTTTATTGACTAAATGATGAATGATGTGATAACATTTAATTGATTTATTATTCTAATTTACTTATTCATTAAATTTTGGAATTGGGCAAAATCTGCAAAAGAATTGAAGAACATGAAAAAACCTTAGAGCACTAGTGTCGGACCTGCAAAGGCACTTTGACTTTTAAGTTAGTGATTGTAAGTACAGCATGAATGGTTTAGTAGATTCAAGATAAATTGAGTACACATACTTTTGTTATACCTTTGTGAGATATTTATAGTAGCCTTGATTTTTTAAGTTGTAAAAAATCCGTACATGGCAGATTTTTTGTTATTTGATGATTTTGCCATATTTTTTTTTTTTTTTGGTTTCAAACAGATTTTGCTGTTCGTATATTTTTGAATTTGAATAATTGCTGATATCTCTTATTTATTATTTTCAATGTGACTTTTTCAAACCCAAACTAACTTTTACCCATGTCAATGAGTTAGAAGCTCGAATCCCAAAGTTATCTAGGTCTCCACATTTCCGAGCTAGTATTGTTCGTGTTCAAAACTTTATGTTGGTTGCCCGTATTTTGTATAAGTGTAAAGTATCATATCATCAAAATGACTTGACACCTATAATGATTATTTCTACCCTATACACTTATCATTTAATAAAGGGCATATTACATATACTTCCCTTGAAGTATATTTAAATTACAATCTGATCTCTAAAGTTATAAGAAATTACAGGTATTTCCTTTCCGTTTGGTTTTCATCCATTTAAACACATTGTTTCTCCTACGTGCCAAACAGAAAGGCCATAATACCCTTATCTTTGGAAAATGTGAATTTTTAAATGATTTTAACTAATTTTTTTTAGTCATAGTTTGCAATTACACTCCCTATTAACTGATTTTTTTCAATTAATACAAAAATATATTTTTATTTTTTTTACCAAACTTAATAAAAGACATGAAAATATATATATATATACATATTTTCGTTTTGATTACAAATTAAAAGACGAAAAGTTTATATCTAAAAATATTAAACTTCTAATTTAAAGGTGTATATACACTCATCAAGTCTACGAAAACATATATAAATATATTTTTTTTTAAACAACATATGATATTAACAAAACTACATTTTTTATTTGTAAGAATTTGTGTTTGTCATGGTTCTTATAAACAAGCAAGAGTATATATATATATATATATATATAGAGAGAGAGAGAGAGAGAGAGAGAGAGAGAGAGATATTCTATAATAAAGATATTTTTATTTTATTAAAATAAAAATTGTCACTGAAAAAATATTTTCAGTGACAAATATTAAAAATATTGTCATTGATAATTTATTTTTAATGATAATATTTTTAGATTTGTCACTAAAACTATACTTTTAGTGACAATTTTTATTTTAATAAAATGAACATATCCTCATTATAGAATTACTATATATATATATATATATATATTTTGTTCTAGTAACTTAACCTCATATTAAAATGATGTACTGTTTCTAAAATTAAATTTTAAATTCTGTCTCACTTGATTTTAAATTCTAAAAATACCTGAACATTACTGTATTACTGGGATATATAAAATCTTTTATAAAGTAATTATAAATTTATCAAAACCATGAAAAAAAAAAAAAAAACAAAATCAGTACCAAACATAAAATGAAGAAAGAAAAATTGTGGCTTTTTTATCCTAGAGAAGCCAAATAAAATAAAAATGTTAGTTTGACTAGTGTACCAAAAACATGTCAATTTGACTAAATAAAAATGAAAAAATACCATATTGTCTTTCTTCTGTTAATTTAAGAATAGTATTACAATTTCTTATAATTTTAAAGATTGAATTGTAATTTAAATAAATTTCAGATTAAGTATATATAATATCCCTTTAATAAAATATTTTTGATAGACATTTTGGTGTCTATAGAATTACTAACATCGAAGACTTGGATTGGCAGAAAAATGTCCTGAGTGGTAGAGAAATGTCAAGGAGGGTATTTTAGAGAATCGGAAAGATAGAATGGTAATTCAGTCATTTCAGAAACTGGTCGCTCGCTCTGGATAACGAGTCCACGGGGATGGAATAGCTCTTGTGCTGTTCGTTAATTTTGATGGTCATAACCGAAAGGGTTCGCAGCTCACACAGTCTGTTGATGCTCTCAAGCTTTTGATAATGGCTGCTTCAATCACCTCCTCTTTCCAGAGCAGGTTAGACCATTCAAACTTCTCTGTCTACCTTACACTATCTGTCTTTTCATCTTTACTTTTCCCCTTTCATGAAGTCGCATTTCATTTCGTATGCTTTTTTTTTTTTTTTTTTTAATCCTTCTCTTGTATTTCTCTTTGTGGGCACATTTTACTTGAATTTTATATTCCACTTCTCGCTTCTAAGTTTTGTATTTGAGAAATTTAGAGTAATGCTTGGTGTTTCAAGGTTTGTAATGAGCTCAAAAATTACCCTTCATGGTTGTTGCTCTTTGGTATCTTTCTTTACGCGAATATGTAATTTAATATAATTGTTTGGCTTGTAGTCGAGATGGGTCTTCTCCATTTCAAATTTAGTTCACCCAACCACGCAACTTTTACTATGCCCAAACGGGTTCTTTGATTCTTTTCCTAGGTTTAGTTCACTTATTAAGTATATTTTCTTTCTCCATACCATCTGCAAATATGGATGAAAGAAAAAAATTTCTTTTAGAAACAACAAAAATAGTAAAAACAAAAGAAATTTCATAGTTGGTATGCAACAATATAAATATTGTACACATGCATTTGAAAGATGAAAACTTGAATGCTAGAAACTTTAGAAATAACTCTTGATGTATATAACAACCATTGATTTGTCTAATTTAAGTCCTAATTTTAACCATTATGTTTCAGCAATTTACGGTCTGTATTTTTGGGTGAGATAAACGGGTTCTCTGTTTCTAGTGTTCCTGTAACTCGTATAAGGTTTGTGAAGAAGACTATAGAGTGTAAGGAATCAAGAATTGGGAAGCAACCAATTCCGGTGCCAGCCAATGTGGCAATTACATTGGAAGGTCAGGATTTGAAAGTAAAGGGTCCTTTGGGGGAACTCTCAAGGACTTACCCACGAGAAGTGAAGGTTCAGAGGGAGGAGTCTGGGATTCTAACTGTCAAAAAGGCTCTGGAGACTAGAAGGGCCAACCAGATGCATGGGCTGTTCAGGTAGAATCTTCTGTCCTTTGGCCTCTTGCTTCTTGCTTGAAATGTTATTGGTTCTTTTACTTTTTATTCATCTCTTGTATATTTTTATAGTCAATAGTTGTGATAATAATTGGGAATTAAGAAGCATTGCACAGATTGTGGTAACCTTTTACACTAACTTGGGATTGATTTTTGGTTCACAACTAATAGAAGTAAGTGGATCGGTGGTAAAAGCTCATTGCTTCATGGAAATAGGTATAAAAACTCTTTCAGATTTGAGAAACTTGGAAGCATTCTTATAGTGGTTGAGATTTAGGGGGTTCTAGGTGAATTAATTGATAAAAAGCCTCATGGCAAGAACATTGAGTTTAATGGGATATGTATCTAATTTCATGAGTTATCCAACATGCATAAAGTGTCATAATGCATGCTTTTTGTTTTATAGACATGTTATTTAATAAAGGGAATTGAAAAAAAAAAAAACAATCATGCATCAAGCAACTTATTGGTGTCAGTCCTAATATTTGAGACTGAGAAGAATCAAAACAATTTACTTTTCCTCCATATTACTCATGCACTCATGGCATAAAGGGGGTTGGCAAACTCAGTGCCATTGCTTTATAGATTAAGCTCCTGATCATTGAACCAAGTCACAACTGAAAATGAAACTTTTGGAAAAAAAAAATTGCTTTATAGATTAAGCTCCTGATTGTTGAACCAAGTCACAACTGAAAATGAAAGTTTTGGAATCTTTCTTTAGAATGGCTCTTATATGTTCGTTCATTGATTGCATAGGACACTTACGGACAATATGGTGGTTGGAGTATCAAAAGGGTTTGAGAAGAAACTTCAATTGGTCGGTGTCGGTTACCGTGCAACATTAGAGGGAAAAGTGTTGGTATTAAGTCTTGGCTTCTCCCATCCAGTGAGGATGGAAATCCCTGACGGCATACAAGTGAAGGTGGAAGAGAACACCAGAATCACTGTTAGTGGATATGACAAATGTGCCATTGGCCAGTTTGCTGCTTCTGTTAGGAAATGGAGACCCCCAGAACCATATAAAGGTAAGGGTGTGAAATACGCTGATGAAATAATAAGAAGAAAGGAAGGAAAAGCAGGAAAGAAGAAGTGATCGCCATCAGTGTTTCATTTTAGTGTCTCACATTTTTGTAAGGAATGTGCTAACATTACTATGAAAGCTATTCATTTTGCTCCGGTTGTTTATCTTTTTTACATTCTATTTGTTATTGAGTTTCAAGTTATCACATGGGGGCTATTAACTATGGGTGGGAGAGAGAAAGAGAGGCATATGGTCTTCCTTATACCTAGCTTTTATGTTTGGTTACGTCTTCTTTTTATTTCTCTTTTCTTATTATTTTCTTTTTCCTTTGGGTGGTCGTCCTTAATAACTGGTCATTTTGCGTTATGCATATAATTCTTACTTAACGAGATTATAGAAACTCTGCCTCTTTAAGCTTTTGGTTAAACCTCTGCCTCTAGTAAAGGCCTACAAAGCTAAATCTTTAGGTAATAAGCGTTTCGGAGAACAAAAGAATCACTTCATATTGAACTAATAAGAAAGGCACATCAAAATTAGCCACTGGAAAGGCACTTCCATATGGAGCCAAAAGATGAATCTACAAAGTGTCACTTATTGTTAACACCACTAAGAATTATTATCAAAGTATGTCTATCTTTTCATTTCAGTTTTCCACCTATAAAGCCAATCTTTTGGCAGGTCAACTTATCAAGCGAGAAAACATAAAGCAAAATGGCCCTACAGAGGGAATGAGACAACACTACTAGAGAAAACAGAGAGAATACCAAAACGATAATAAAACCGTTTCTATGGACAAAAGCTGAGAACAGCATTGTACATCCAAAATGCCCCATGAGTATTACCTTTTACCATATAGGAAAGATGTCAAAACCGAATGCAGTAGCCAAAAGTACAAGCAACATGAAGAATGCATTTACAGAACACGCAAACAGTCAGGGAACTAAAAGTTACCAAATCCCTGGAAGAGTACAAAAAGCCAGATAGCTAAAGTAAAATCCTAAACATGTCCCAAAAGGTGTCCCCAAATTTATGTACCATTTGACTTCATGACCCTCGCCGCTCCCCTTTCTCTGCAAATAATTACAAGAAAAATGAACATTATGCTTTTCTTAACCTGGTACTTTAATTCCATATTTCAGTATGAGCTGCTAAAATGCAGACAATGGTAAATCTAATCGATAAAGCCATATATGTTCGGCACCATCTCTGTTTCTCTCTCGGAAAATAAGTTTAGCTGAGAAAGCAATACCTAAGAGCTATCTGCCTCCTCTCCCCCCTCGTGGACCTCGGAAGTTGATTTCTCGGAGGACTCCGCCTTTTCATCACTTCCTTTGCCATTCTGACAATTCGAGCATAAAACATGAATAAAAAATCTCAATTACCAGAAGAAACCACCAAACTATCTAAAATTCAAATTCATCATTTATACAATGGAATCATATAAATATAAACAGAAACCATGGATCAATCAAGATCAAGTTGATAAAAGAACATTACGAGCTTCTTATATGCTTCGAGGGCTTTTTCATACTCTGCTTTCCTCTTCGAAGCTTTTTCAATGTATGTAGCCTTCTCCTTTAAAAACAGACACCAGAATATGAATTTGCAATTTCTCAACCACGAAATTCAAAACGGCCTCAGTACTTGTTTAATATTTTTTTGTAAACTCTTATAGAACAACAAATAGGATAACTTACAGAATCGGACATCGATTTCCATTTTTCTCCGCCAGCTTTCCCTACCTGCATATTTGACAAATCTCAGAGAATAGTTTTCCATTGCGAGATCATTAAATTCTGCTTGGTTTCCTTGAAAAAGCAGACAACGAGATTGCAACTTTAAATTATAATTTTTCAATAAATGCACCGGGATACTCATTTTTCTGAAATTAAAACAGCGATCTCAGTTCTATTTTGATATATTTTCCTCCATTTCCACAGCAGCCAAACCGATCAAAATGGAGGAACATTATTCATAATATCATTCTACTTCGAAACAAAAAAAAATTATTAATAATAAAAAAGTGAAACGCAAAGTTCAAATCTCACAGCTGGACCAGACTTGATATCAGGATTGTTGTCTTTCAAAGTCTTCCTAAACTCCTCCCTGTGATTTATCACAAGAAGATAAAACAAAATCAGAATAAACAAAAATTAATAGAAAATCAAAAAAGAGAAAGGATTTCATATGGAGTCTCGGTAAAGCGAAACGAAGAAGGAAGAGGAAAAGAAAATACATGAAAACGAAAAAGGAAGTGGCAGGACGCTTTGGAGCATCAGAGCTCTTCTTGCTCGCTTTCTCCCTTTTCATTGTGTTCATTTCAGCCTTACGCTTCCTCAGCATCCTTCCAAACACGAACCGAATAAAATTTCACGGAAGCGAAGCGATTAGAGAAATTAAACTAAAAATAAGGCTGACAAGCGCAACAGATTGTCGTCTCTAAAGAAATCAAAACCGAAAACAGAGCAACAATTGCAGAGGAAGATAGCTTTAGAAATAAGAAACGATAACAAAAACAAGCGCAAAATGCTTAGAGTTACCAACGCAGAAACACATTCGCGAATACTTGTAAATATCTTTGTAAAATCATACTAGAATTCTAGGAGATTTTGAAACAATTACAAAAGCTGAATGAAGGTGAACGAAATGGAAAGAAAGCGCGCATTGACATTATGGAGGAGCAAGCAATTACGAAACAGAATTGGCATAAACAGTAAAGAACGAACAAAGATAGAAAGTAAAAGCGAGCAGGAAAGCAAAAATCTGAAAGCATGAGATTAAAAATTTTACTCAGCGTCAGGCTTTTTGTTAGCAACAGCAGCGGTTCTCGGAGCTCTCATGGTGGCAGTTTCTGATTCTTCAGCTCGCAGATTCTCAAAGATAAAAGAAACAGAGAGAGCTCGATCTAAGAAAATTTTGAAATAAGAGAGAAAAATGATAGAGGTGACTGATGAGGCCTGTGCGTGTGTGTGTGTGTGTGTGTAGAGGGAGGATAAAGGAGAAGAATGAGCTTTTCGGTTCCAAATTTCTTTTTCTTTTTCTTTTTTCTTGTTACTTTTGGCGGGAAGAAATAATTGTTCTGTGCACGATGTGTTAGTTACGGTACGGAAGGAGAGGTGGTCTTATTCGCGAATGTATTGTACTCGCTTTTGAGAGGCTGATATATGATGGATTTCTAGTAGCGCGTGCATTCCATACGCGAGAAATGTGATTTTGGCCGGTTTTTCTTTGATTGAGGCAGTTCTTACATTTCTTCACACCAAGACCGTCTGGAATAATATTTAGATACTAAATTTATTAAATAAATTTTTTTATACTCCTGATAGTTTATAATTAAAATTTAATTAATAGATTTGATGATTCTAAAATCGCTTACCCATCTTAGCTTCTGTTGCAGCGGTCAGATTCACGAGCAAGAAAGGCGTTGGAGAAATTCAGTGATGGTTATTACTCCAGTTTCATTGGCTGGCCAATGATATCGTGCCACATTTCCATGTCAGCTGTCAGAATTATGTATCGGGAAGTTTGTTTACTGAACCAAATTACGAACAACCATTCGAATTCGAAGGTTTAGCTAAGTGGTAAGGAATAGTTAAATTTTCACAGCTGTAAATATGGGAGTTGAAGTTCGAGTATTAATATTCTATTTAGATTTAAGTGTTTATTTCCACCATTACTGCACAAAAAGAGGGAATTTTCAGTGACATAGATCTCCAGTATAGACTTCTACTGAATTGAAAAGTTATCTAAATTTGACACACTCACTAAATAACTCCTGAATCTATGACTCTGCTATTAGTATATCTTTTTTTTTTAATTATTACAACTCTCCTGGATTTATTTTTGTTTTTCTTTTGTTTGTTTTTTTTTTTGTATTTATTTATTTTTTTTTTTTAAACAAAAAAACAAAAACAAAAATAAATTACCAAAACAAAATTAAATTATTATTCTTGTTTTTGCAATAAAATGGAATGAATTAAATAATTGTTATCAAATTATGTTGATTGTGATAGTACCTATATCGATTAAGTTTAATTAATTACCAAAAATTGGGTTAAAATTCTGATGTTCAATAATAATAATAATATGCTAATTCAAAAGGTGAAGTTTTAGCTTACTTTAATTAACCTATTCTTGAAGCTTCTAATTAATAACCTGTTCTCTTAAGGTCAAAGAGAGCTAAATTCTGAAGTTATAGCTCCCACTTTTGTCAATAAATAATTTATTTACTCTTTTTCCATATCAGTCAAAGAGCTTATGGTATGTTTGGTTCTTAGGTTTGGATTAAATTAATTTTATTATTTGTTTATTTGTTAAATTTATAATTGAGACTGGATTATAATAATTTAACTATAAATTTTATTTTAAATAAAGTCTAGACTATTTAATTCTACAAAATAAATTAATTTTTTTTAGATTATTTTTCAATAATATAAGATTAATATTATTGATAATAATAAATACTAAATTTGGTTTAAAATATTTCCATCGTGTCTTATATTTTCATATCAAATTTTAATTTATCTAATTAATTATGTAAAATTATGTCAAACAAACAAGCTTTTAGAGTCATATATTACATGGTAATTTTTTTTTCTAATATTCAATAATAATAGTAATAATAATATTGTAATCTTCTATAGGTTTATTATTTTTAGCTGTACTATTACCATAACACTGTGTGTGACTAAAATTAATTCCTTTTTAAATTTTTTTATTTGGGGAAAATAGAGAGTAGAAAAATGAATAAAGGATAGAAAGTATGAACGAAGAAAACTTATGTTGATTCCCTTTTTGTTTTTTATTAGAAAGTAAGTATTATAATTATTATTATTTTGTTTTATTGGTTAATTTGTATTGACTTTTACTTGTTTGTTTATATTGGAAAAAAAAATATTGGTAAACAATTTGATATCTATTTTTTTTGGTAAGAACAATTTGATACATATAGAACTATATTAATATAAATTTTGTAATTTCTCATTTTTAATTGTAAATTATTAAATTTATTTCATTTTTAATAATAAAATTTTAATTAAAAAATTAACTTTTTAATAGTAACTCATTAAAATGCTTAATAGTATGTAGATGTTACTGATAATGTATCACCGATAGTAACAAATAACATTTTATAGTTGGTGATAAAAAATAAAAATAAAAAAATAGCTTGTAGCAACCTTTTTTTTTTTTTTTTTTTATCCTGAAAGATATATCTTGTAATTATAATCAGAATTATTGATACTACTGTATATTATTATAGTAATATATCCAAAACATAGTTTCCATTAAATATAAAATTGTTTAACTTTTCACCTAAATATATATATAACTGTTTTAACTAATAATTAAAGCTTTATATTTATTCAGCCATTATTTAACTGAACTGCATATCCCACCAGTCTGGTTAATTGTGTATATATATATATATATATGTATATATATATATATGTATTATCCCATTTCCCCGTAGTTTTATTATATATATAATATGGACTAACCATCTCATCGTACTATTACTTTATCCATACTCAAAAATCAACTCCATATCTCATATTTATCGAATACTTATAAAAAATAATTATACGAAAACAGTGCATATTTTTAAAATAGCATATTTTTATTTATTTTAGGCCATATATTTTTAATAGCATTAACTGCTAGAAAATGACAAAAATGTCAATTATTAATATTTCTTGCATACATATATATATATATAATATACATGCGTTTCTAATTTTAAAATTATTATACGTGGAAGTTGATTAAGGAGGATGTTGAAGGTCAGTTGTTGTACATAATAATAGTTGGAGTTGCAGTTCAGCTCTTAGAGATTGTTTGGTGAATTTGGTCGGTCTTGTCCTCCCACCTGACCAACCTTTTATTCGCCTCTTGCACCTGCAAGTTTATTTTGCATCATAAATTTCAATTCAGAATCCCATTTTCCATTCTCATAATTAATAAGATTAAATAATATTGTCTATTTCTTTTCCTCTCTCTTTTATGATTTTTTGGAGATAGGTTATAAATTAAATTGATCAAATTAGTTACCTCTTTATTCCAATCCGTCCTGTAAGTGATCCATATCAAGATCAGGGTTTGTATCAATGTCCCTCCGATCATCCCCAACCATATCCCCTAATTTAATTACATGTGAACATTAAAACACATCAGAAAAAGTGCGTTCTAGGACAAAATACCAACTATGTGGTTGTGCATGTGAAGATTAATCTTAAATCAAAATAGTATCACTAAATATGTGCCTTTTTTATTAAAAAAGAAAAAAAAAGTGACATATAAACCTGAATTATCGAACAAAACCATTGTTTCATTGTCTAATGATTCCAAATTCAAACCGTGACACTTTCAATTAAAAAAAACACACACACATTTTTGACAATGAGGCATGAATGTATTAATACCTTAGCACCCATCTTGAAGTAGAATCCTAAAATGGCACCCAATGGAACTCCAATAGCGTAGTAACAGCCCACATTTATATAGGCTACTAGTGCTTGCCATCCGCACCCAACAGCAACCCCTTCAATCAAAAAAATCCCCATAATACATACACAAAAATAGTATTAATTTGATTAGTAAGACTAATTAGTTAATTAAAAACCATTTAAACTTATAATTAAGTAATTACCTGAGAGGACTGGCTGAATTCCATTGAGGATGAGGGAAAATGCGAGAAGCGGGCAGAGATCTGATACGGCCGCAGCTACAGCTTCACCCTCCGTGAACGCATAGCTGACTACGTCACGCAATATCATCACCACTATTGCCGCTATCAATGATATCAACGTTGATAGCGAAGTCGTCACCACCACTGAAAATGCCGCCGATTTTGGATTTCCGGCTCCAAGCTCATTCCCAACTCTCACACTGTTTTAATATTTTTGTTTTTTTGTTTTTTTAAATTAACATCATTTCTTGATTAATATTAATATATGGAAATTGATTTATATAACTACCTAGAATTGGAGAGGAATAATAAATAATAATTTAATTAACCTTGCTGCTGCATTGAACCCAATTGACGCCATGAATACCCATCCAGAAATACTTGTGCTGCAATGAATTACCAAATCATCAACAACAAAAAATTATAATATTTCAGAGAATGTTTTCTTAATAGATATTCAATTTAGTTATTTAGGAATTTATAATGTCCTTGAAAAAATTTGATTTTACCCATTAGTTCAAACATTTTTTTTGGGGCCAATATGTTATTTGAAGCAAGATATTTATTATTTATTTATTACAAATTGAAGAATGAAAATTTTATACTCTAAAAAAATTAAATTTTTGATCTGAAAATGTAATTTCATTAGTTTTATCCATTAAAACAAGCATAGAAGTTAGATGAATAAATAAATGAAATAATTACTACCTGTCCATTTATTAAGTTATACCATATTAATTAATAAATAAAAAAGCATATATAGTACATAAAGTTTATTCTTATGCAAAAAAAAAACAAAAACAAAAACAAAAAGTTGGAGCTTTTATGGAAAAATAAAAAAGCTACCAACTAATATTTTATAAAACATTTTCTTTTTTTGATAAATTTTAAAAAACATTATTATTTTTTTTATTTATATAACAAAATATTATTTATATAATAAAAATCTCTGCCATTTACTTATAGTTCTAGTGTGTTTTATTGTTTCTATTATACAAAAGAGATTATTAAATCATGTTAATCTCCTCCTTTATACTCCTAAAATTTGGCTTTTTTACCATAATTCTCTCTCTTTCTTCATTCGAAGCAAATTTGATAGGGTCAATAGCAAACTAAAGAAAAAAAAGAATGTTAAGTGTTACCACTCATATTCTACTTTGCCCCTAACTATAGAATTTTTCAAATTGACCCCTTAAATTATTGTGGATCTTTTTTTTTTTTTTTTTTTTTTTTTT
>QANX01003232.1:81430-102562 GCA_003254975.1 Ochetophila trinervis
ATATATATATATATATATCGATTCTCTAATTTAAAAATTCTGGATTCCTAGTATAAATAAAAAAAATTATTTGCGGAAAAGGAATCATGCGGTCTCATAACTATTTATTTTTACAATTTTGACCAAAAAAAAAAAGAAACTATTTATTTTTACAAAAAAAAATTTATTTAATTCATGACAAGTGGAAATATAATTGATGTATATTTTAAAATATCAGATAGATTTAGTATTTTAATTTTTTTTTTTATCTATTTTCACCGTTTGTTATTTGGTAAAAATAAGCGGTACTGAAAACACCTAGATTTTTTCTAAAATTCTCTACTAAAAGATTCACAACTGTGGCAAAAATAAGTGGTAAAAATTTTCTTACCAAACGGAAAGAGAATCCAAAGCCAATTCTGGGTTTTCCAGCAAGCCAGCCAAAAGAACCACAATCTGAAAATACCACGTCTCCAAGCAAAGCATGACTGCAGAAGCAGCCGATAACTTGAAGAAATCCAACAGCCCAGAAAAAGCCTGCCAACTAAAACCACGCCACGATTGTTTACACCTCTCGCTCTTCACTATATAAACAAACTGAGCCACCACAATTATCCACCACGACAAGCTCAGCACAAGCGCTGCCCCAAACAGCCCGAGCCCGATTTTATACACTGCGACCCAGCTCAACACCACGTGCAGAACCAGCGTGGCCGATGATATGTAAGCACTCGGGGCCACTATGCTCTGAGCTTGCATAAATTTCTGGATTGGGAAATTCATGGCGTAGGCAAATATTTGAGGAATTAAACCGTATATGAAAAGCGAAGCCGCCGAGGCAATTCTTGTCGATTGGCCTAGCAAGATTAAAATTGGCTCGGACAAGGCATAGATAATAGTCAGAAAAACGCCTGCAATTGTGAGGAGGATTGTCGATCTCTGTAGATATATTCCTAGCATTTCGTACTTTTGAGCACCAAATGCTTGCCCACACAGAGTCTCTACGGCACTTCCCATTCCTAGCTATACATTTGGGGAAAAAAAAATATATATATATATATATTATTGGGCTTAATTAGTAATTAATTTTTTTGAATATTATGTATAAAAATTACCATGAGGCCGTAGGCAAACATTTGGACACCATTGTTACCGAGTGAAGCTGCGGCGTATTCGAGATTACCGAGGTGGCCGGAGAAGATCTGAGTGGACATGGACATGACGTAATTGATGACGTAAACAGCGACGGCCGGTGCGGCGAGGTAGAAGAGAAGCCGGAACTCAATCCACAAAGCGGGTCGGAGACGATGCAAGAATGGCTTGCTAGTTTCTGATAGAATTGTCTCGAGCTCGCCGCTGTGTTCGTATTTTCCTCCATTGATGGATTGGGAAGAGTGGTATTGAAGCAGAGGTTGATTGATATCATTTCGAGAAGAAGAAGAAGACATCGAGAGAAATTTTGGGTTCTTGGTAGCTGTTTTTGACCTGCAGAGAGAGAGCAAAAAAGTGGTGGAAAACTGAGGGAGATCGGACGGAGAGAAGATATTAAAAAATTATGGCAACTTTAGGTGGGACTTTTACTATACATTTATGGCGGTTTAAACGGTCGCTATTGGCCGAGAAACAAAATGATTAGGTCATGGTTCGAAAGACCGGACATATACATATATATATATAAATTTACATATTATCTATTTCATTTTATTTTATTTTTTTAATTGTCGATTAAAGAATAAAGAAATTTTATAACACAATGTGGATTACTTTAAAATTTGACAAGCAAAGTATATAAATGAAGTTAAATAATAGCTGGGAAGATAAAATGTGTTAATCTAAGAAATATATATTTATATATTGCATTCGGACAGCTGCTAAAGTCCACAATGTAATGTTTAATTTGGAGGACAAAAATGCCTTTGAAATTCGTGTTTGTGTTGTTTGTATTTACTTTTTTTTTTTTAAGATTTAACATGAAACTTTTTTGGGCAAAAATAAAAAATATTAAACATGAATGAAAAAGATAAAAAGTTATTAGCTCTGTCAATTTCTAAATTATATCTATAGTTAAACTTTGTTATCTCATTTTTATTATTATTTTGGTCACTTTGGCAGTTTGTTGCTTAAACTTTTTTTTTTTTTGTCTACTTGGTACATGCAGTATACTTGATGCAATATACAAAAAATTTATGGGATTGTCTGATTTTATAATTTTATTGTCTCGCTGTTGCACTAAATGTACTATACGTCTCAAAATCACTATAAATTAAACTAAAAAATAGTTTAAAGATCAACGTATATTAAAAAATAGAGTTCAGAAACCAAAGTGTAAAAAAATAAAAATAAAATGTTTAAATGGACTGTAGTACTTTTAAAAATTGAATTTGTTCATATAGGAATTTGTAAAATTAATTTGTGGAATTAATATTCTGTAATTTAAAAAAGTTAGATATTTGTCCAATTTAATTAAAATTATCAGATTACGTCAACTTAAATGTCACATGCATAGCAAGTAAGTTTCAAAATTTATTTTTACATTTGTAATTGTACAACAAATTAAAAAAAAAAACAGTAAATAAATTTCAAACCATTTTTTTCTGTTTTTTAATTTTTTTAATTTTTGGTAAAATAAAAAAAATTAATTTTGAAAGTCATGTGCTATACACGTAATTTATAAGTTGACAGAATCTGTTAATTTTAACTAAATTGGATGAATATGCAACTTTTTTCAAATTATAGGATATCAATTGCACAAATTAATTATAGAAACTCATATATAAATAAGTTTAATTTTAAAAAGTATTAAAATATATTTAGACTTACAAAAATTTAGAACTAAAATGCAAACGTAGGCATAATCACTATAAATTAAACTAAAACATAGTTTAAAGACAAAGTATATTAAAAAATAAATTTCAGAAACCAAAGTGCAAAAATAAAAATAAAAAAATTAAGAACTAAAATGTAAATGTAGGCATAGTTTAAAAACTAATAGAGTCAATTATCCAATGATAATATATATACATGTGAAAATTTTATTGTCAAAACCTTTTAATTGTTTTATAGTTAAGACGTTACTTATCAGACATATGATTATTTTAATGGCTAAAATTTAAAAATAAATTTGGAAGTTAAATAAACTCAAACATAGTTCACTTTGTTTTTTTTTTTAATTTTTAATTTTTCACCAC
Source organism: Ochetophila trinervis (assembly GCA_003254975.1). Classification (NCBI taxonomy): domain Eukaryota; kingdom Viridiplantae; phylum Streptophyta; class Magnoliopsida; order Rosales; family Rhamnaceae; genus Ochetophila; species Ochetophila trinervis. The sequence continues at coordinate 84,598 of QANX01003232.1, forward strand.
CAAAACTTTATTAAATTTCAATTTTTGAAACAATTTAAAGACCGATAAGTGGCATACTAACTATAAAACAATTAAAATGTCCTAACCATAAAAGGACTATATATATATAGTAACATATATATATATATGGTGCCTATTGTCATCAGTATATAACTATTTATATTAGCAATAAAAAGAAAAATAATTTATCCAAAAAAAAAAGGAAAAAATAAAATTAAAAGGAGCACACTTTTAAAATTAATGATTTAGACGAGTTTTATTTATCAAGTCTGTAATGATCAAGTATTCAAGTGAGAAGACCAAAATTGTAAATTAGCAGTTCAGGTTGAAGACAAGCGCAGCTTCAATTGAAATGAGCGAGTGGTAAACGGTTTTGGTAAGGTTATAATCAGATGATACCACCAAACTAATGAAGCAATAATTGAAGTTAGAAAGGTTAAATTCACGAGAAAGCAGGGCACAAGTGGAGGATTGGTTGGATTAATCAATTTAAAATAAAAAATTTTATTTGTCACTAATCATCATTACTAAAACTATAGCTTATATAAAATTTTAACTAGAAATATTTAGTTTTATTTTATTTTTACTGTTAAAATTTTAATAAAAAAATTTAATAATTTAATAATAGTCATTTAAAATGTTCCATATTATAGTGATAAATAGTATATTTTTTTTTTAAAAAAAAAAAGCTTTTTGTTTTAAAATTAATTTAAAAACTGTCAAAGAATGAATTGATGAAGATTGAAGAGTTTTGCGGATAAACGAGATAATATTGTATTAAAAAATTGTTGAATCAATATTTTTGTATAATTTTAAAGTTAAACTCAGTCTAGTTCAACAAAACTAAGTAAATCCATCAGTTTGTTAAATAAATAAAACTTATAATATTATTATGTCCCATATAAAAATGTATTTTATATATATATTTATATAGTTAAGCTATTAAAAAATATAGTAAACACTTTTAAAATATAGATAGTTAGTAATAGTAATTATTAACAATATTTTATTATTAATTATTCACTAATAATGAATTATTAAAGACGGTCTACATTTTAAAACTACCCTATATACTTTACAAAAATCTAATATATATAATTTTACTGCAATATGCAGCACACTTAAATTAAGATAAACAAGCCCAATTTATTACAGATTATATATAATTGACTGGACACGTCTACATTGTGTACGAAAGCAGAGCAATACATACTATATATGCAATGTAGCTATCCTAGAATTATTGTATATATATTAGTTATCCAAAAAGTTATTAAGGAAAATATTTCATCTTAATTTTATTCTTCCTAGTCTTCTTTTTGGTAAATTAGTCTTCCTAGTCTGATTATTCTATACGTATATAAATATATATTTTATATAGGTCAATTTATTTTATTATATTGCCTTGTAAAGACATCTGGTTGTATATATATATACTTCATGATGTATCAATATTAGATAACGACAATTTTATGCATTCAATAAAATCAGACTCAAAAAATCTAGTTGTCACAAATATAAAACTTAACAATTTTATTTAAAAATAAAAATATATATATGCTAATCCAAAATGAGTCTAAAAATGCTGGCTAAAAAAAATACCTATACTATGATTCAAACGAATTTACACGAAAAAAAAAAATATCAAAGATAACATATAAAATAGATGATATCACATATCTTATAAATTTAAACTTTTAAAATCAGTGATAATTCAACAAAAATAAAACAAATAAATTAAACTACTTTAAAAATGCACCAAATCGATATAGAATAATACGCAAAGAAAGATTAGTTGAGGTGCGGCTATGTGCCAATTAATACCAATATATATATATGGGTGTTAAAGCACCCGATCGGGTTTTTTAAAGAGCCCAAAAACAAGGGTTTGTGAAATAACGCTTTGGTCAAGATAGAGATAATTTTGGTCAAAATTGCAACACATTCACGCCTTGGTCAAAATAAGCTCAATCTCAGTCAAAATTGAGAGAAATTGACAAAACAGTGCGTTTGAGCTCATTTTCAAAAATTTGCAAGCTCGGGCTCTTCACATGTTCAAATTCCAACCGAACCTTCGTGGGAGGAGATCATCAAATAAGAGGAAATTGACAGTGGGAGATCATCAAACGCAGCCACCAGTCGGCCTTACTCCGGGCACCTCCGGCCACTAGTTGGCTTTTCCGTTCCTCTGCATCAGTCGGCGGTGATACTCCTCATGTAACACCACACTCTCTCTTCAACCAATATTGTCTCCAATTTAGCCACTGCACTTCAGACAGTATGGAATTTTTGGTCAGACTTTCCAGGGGGTCACCCATCCTAGGAATGCTCCCACTGGAGCACGCTTAACCCTAGAGTTCTTCCAACTCTTAAGCCAAACGCTCTGAAAAGGCCTTGGTTGTTAAGAGAGTGCTTACTTTACATTTGAACCATTACCACATGACCCCCTTTCCACACCCGGGCGATGTGAGATTGGACACCGATCTCTGCCAGTAAGGTAGCCTGCCAGTGCCTCGTACCCGCCCACACTTACTCTAGCTATGCCAGTAAGGTAGCCTGCCAGTGCCCTTTGCACCCGCCCACACTTACTCTAGCTTTTTAGATCCGGGTCGTCACAATTAGCTAACAGGACCCGCCCCGGAAATCCTTCCAGATTAACCGGAGAGGCCCCGCCTGAGGAAGAATCCACCAGAACCCCTCGGGGCAGCAGACAGAATCCTCCTCCGAAAAAGAGTTCTGATAGAACCCGCCCCAGAAATCCCTCCAGATTAACCGGAGAGGCCCCGCTTGAGGAAGATTCCACCAGAACCCTTCAGGGCAGCTGACATAATCCTCCTCCGAAAAGGGGTTTAATAAACAATAAAACCATAAATAGGACTAAAAGATGATAAGATATGCATTGCAACAAATAAGTAGCTGTGCTGAAATAAATAACATAACAGTTTAGGGAGAAAGTAGGAATGACAGAATCACAAGTGAGATAAACAAAATATAAATGATACAAATCCAACAATGAATAGAATAAAAGGAACATGGTCTAATACATAAGTAGAAGTAGTAGCGGAAGTCGAGTGCGAATGCGATATGCGGATGCGATGCCGATTGTAGCTCACGAGGACCTACAGCTAGGACCTAGGGAACGAAGTTAAAAATACAAAACGTGGGATAATAAAATCTCAGTGAGTGCTCCTAGATAACTACAAAATATAAGTTCAACAGTTTAAATCCTTTACACTCAAATCTCACGTCACTCAGTTGAAAGGTTCCCCGTTTTGAAAATCATTTCGCAAAACCCTTGGTTTAATCCCCAAAATCATTAAATCATTATAAAACAGTTTGTGGGGCGAAAACGTAATTTAAAACGATCATTGAAAACACGAGTCAATCACTAAAACCATAAATATAATCTCAACAAGAAACATTAAATTTATTCGTAAATCATGTTTGCTTAAAATGACAAATAGAACATTTGTTAAATCCAACACCGATCTAAAACCAAACACCATGGGCTCCAACCCACAAATTCAAAACCATCAATTTAAAATCAGCAATCAACAAATATAAAACCCAACCAGTACCACAACATAGTATCGTGCCGTGTGACCCTCAGCGTCCTGATGGCGTCACAGGCGGGGGAGGGGGGTAAACTCATCACAACGAACCGGCGTCCCAAATCCGTCATGGCAGGATCCTCATCATCTCTCTCCCGACACGTGTCCGCAGCAGAGGATGTCATAATACATATAGTGCGCATAATAATCCAATATCTCAATCAACATCTCGATACCGTGTGGTACTCCTCAAAATCAAATCCAAAATCCTCCATCATCGAATATCAACAATTTTTCTAATCCTTTTACTTTTAAACAAATTTCCAAAATCTTCTCTTTGAAAAATTTTAAGAAAACAATTAAATATTTCGCATATCAGAAAATTGCCCCAAAATTCTTAAATTCCATAGAAACCATAATTTTTCTTTAAATCACAAATTTCCACAAAATTGTTAAATATCTAAAATATCAAAATCACCGATAACCATTTAAAACACAAATGCACATTTAGTCTTAAATCATCAATAATTTCAATCAGAATATAATATATTTAATAAACATGATTTAAAAGCGCAAGAAATTCCAATCAAAACAAATCATATGCAGTTAAATCATAATAATATATAATCCTAAAATGATTTAGAAAATAAATGCACTCACTGGTCTGACGCGTGCTCCTGCTGGATCTCGGGTCCAGCCCTCGAACGTGCACGAACACCTAAAAATAATTTACCGAAATTTTTTTTTTAATTACCGAAAAACTAACCAAAGGCTCAGAGGAAAAGGCTCGTAGAATCCTCTAAGCCTCCAAATACAAGATTAAAATACTAAATACTAAGATTGCCCAACATTTTCAGTAATTACGAAAATATCACAATATTTTCGAAAATTACAAAAATGCCCTTAACGGCAAAAATCCCCAAAATTTGAATTACTCCGTCTCAAGTCCGATTTCAACAAACTTTATACCGAAACGAAATTGAAGATGCAAGGAACGAGAATCTACCTTCAATTTCAAGATTCGTTGTAGCAATTGATCGGAATCGATCCCGGAAGATCAGACCTCAACCGGAATTGGGCGTTTCCAAATCCGACTGAAATTGAGTCAAATTGACTGGACAGCAAGCTTGCCCACGACCCCCGGAATGCGTCGGGACGGGAGGTGAGCACTCACTCGCCGGAAAAAGGAGGAGATCGGCGACGGCGCGTGGAGGAAGACGGCGGCGGCTGTGGGCGGCGCGTGCGGCGCGTGTGGCGGTCGTCGGAGCTCGGGAAAGTGCAGATCTGGTCGCCGGCGTGCTCTGAAGCTCGTGGTGGTGGCTGTGTCGTCCCACTCGCCGGCGATCGGAGTAGATCTAGCCGGAAAGGTGACTGCCTCGGGGTGGTTTTTCCGAGACTTTGCGGCCGTTTTCAGGCGTGCTCCGACGGTTTCCGGCGTCAATCTGGGTACCAAAATGTAGATCGTCGCACCAGCTTTTCAACGGTACCAAGAACGCTCCCTAACTCCACCGGAACAGTGAGATATGGCCGGCCAAAGGTGGTGTCGCGACTGTTCAAACTGTTCACGAGCTCTCGGTTTTGTTGCGATTTCCGGCGATCCAGGTGGTTTCACGGCGAACCACCGGTGGGGAAAGGAAGAGGAGGTTGCTGGCTTCGATTTCCGGGTGGTGGTCGGCCAAGTCCGGCCACCGTGTGGCGGCTGTCGGCATGCGAAAGTGGCGCGGTGAAGGTGGGGGATGGTCTCGGTGTGGCTGGAAAATTCCAGAATCTGGCCAAAATTTAAGGATGCAGACAGAGGCATTTTCGTCCTTTTAAGTCCAGTCTCAACCAAATTACCAAATTGCCACTCACACAAATTTAACTATAACTTCTCGGTTTTAACTCCGAATCGAGCGTGCTGCTAGTCTACGAACTCGTATCGACTAGCTCTACACAACGGTACCCCGGTCAAAACCATAGCACGCTCACACAAAAAGTCAACTACGAGCCCACTAAAAGTCAAACTGGTCAAACTTGAAAATTTTATTATTTTTCTCGAAACGGGATGTTACACCGTTATTGGCCAGACTTTACAGCAGAAGATAGAAACCTTAGACTCGGTATTGCAGCCAATGGAATGAACCCGCACAGTTTACAGAGTAGTGTCTATAGTGTTTGGCCTGTGATCAGTGTCATGTATAATCTTCCTCCTTGGTTGTGCATGAAGCAAAAATTCATGATGTTGACTCTTCTCATATCTAGACCTAAACAGCCTAGCAACCATATCGATGTATACTTGGAGCCTTTAATTGAAGAATTGAAATTGTTGCGGGACGAGGGCATTGAAGCTTTTGATGCTTATCGTAGAGAGGAATTCACTTTACGAGTAGTGCTGATATGGACGATAAATGATTTTCCCGCTTATGGCAACTTAGTTGTTCATGCAACGAAGGGATACCATGCATGTCCAATTTGTAGTGAGAACAATTTTGCTATTCACTTGCAAAATGGTAGGAAAATGAGTTTTGTTGGGCATAGAAGATTCCTACCTCATAATCATCCATACAGAAAGCAAAAAAAGGTCTTCAATGGGTTTTAAGAATTTGGAGAGCCTCGGATAGCATTAACTGGAGAGGAAATTTTGGAAAAGCTTAATGCTTGTACTTTTGACGACACAGGTAGAGGTAAAATTTTATGCAGAGATGACGTTGAACACTGTTGGAAATAGAAGTTAATATTTTTTGACTTACAGTATTGGAAATATCTCCATATACGCCACAACTTGGATGTGATGCATATTGAGAAAAATGTTTGCAAAAGTATAATAGGTACATTGCTTAATATTCTAGGTAAGACGAAAGATGGAATAAATGCAAGGCTAGATTTAGTGGATATGGGCCTGCGGCTTGAATTGGCCCCGTCGGTACATGGAGCACGAACTTTTTTGCCTCCTGCATGGTATACATTATCCAAACAAAAGAAACATATATTTTGTCGCTGTTTGGCAGAGCTAAAAGTTTCTAATGGTTATTCATCAAATTTTCGTAATATTGTGAGAATGGATGACTTGAAGCTAGTAGGGATGAAGTCCCATGCTAATCACACGTTGATGCAGCAACTATTGCCTCTTGCAATAAGGCTGGTGCTTCCTACAAACGTGCGAGCTGTAATTGCTAGATTTTGTTTTTTCTTTAATTCAATATGTAAAAAATTAATCGAGATTGCATCCCTTGATGCCATACATAGTGATCTTGTGAGGACATTGTGCATCCTGGAAAAGTTCTTTCCACCATCTTTTATTGATGTAATGGTTCATTTAACTGTGCACCTTGTACGAGAAGTTCGATTGTGTGGACCAGTGCATTTCAGATAGATGTACCCTTTCGAGAGGTACATGAAGATATTGAAGAGTTATGTTCGCAACAAAAATCGTCCAGAAGGTTGTATCGCTGAGAGTTATGTAGCTGAAGAAGCAATAGAGTTTTGTAGTGAGTACTAACAAGGGTTAGACTCATTTGGGAACCCTATTGGCAGATATCAAAGGCTGAATGACAATAAAGATGTTGGTGTCCCTATTAAAGGTGGAAAGATGTACCAAATTGATCAAAAACTTTAGGAGCATGTCCATATGCCCGTTCTTTCAAATTCCCCGCAGGTGGAGCCATATAGGAGGTATGGAGTTTTATTGTCATTGCACTATCTATTGCATATTGCACGTACATGCATTTAATATTCGGTTTTAATATTTTGTTTTTTGTTTATTGTTAGTTTTCATTTAGAAACATTGAAAGCCAATAAAAGAAACAGAGGAAAGATGGCAAAATGGATTCAAGACGAACACAACCGCACATTTATGTATTGGTTGCGTGGTAAGGTATAGCTAGAATTTTATATATATATATATATATATATATCTTTTAATTGTTTGGTGCATGTCCAAACACAATTTATTTACTTTCAATATGCTAATTACTTTCAATATCTGATGTTAATAGGTTGATGCCGAGCGATGTAAACCGACTTGTAATGTGGATGACACATTGAGGTGGCTTGCAAAAGGTCCACAATGGGTGGTAATGAAGCATGAAGGTTATGTCATTAAAGGGGTTTGTTTCAACATTGTGGAAATGGACAATAAATGTGTCACACAAAACAGTGGAGTGAAGATAGTAGCCCAAGGTATGCATTATGCAACAGCAAAAGACAATAATCATATTTTAGCGAATATGACTTACTATTGTAAAGTAATAGAAATTTGGGATGTCAATTACGTTCGTTTCCGCATCACTGTTTTCATGTGTGATTGAGTTGACACCAGTACCGATGTGAAAACTTATGATTTAGGTTTTACATGTGTGAACTTTAATAAGTTAGGTCACAGATCAGGTCCATTCATCATGGCCTCACAAGCGCAGCAAGTTTTTTACATTGAGGATAAACTTGATCCATGTTGGTCAGTAGTGCTATCTCCACCACAACTTGATGTATTTGTTGATGATGTTGAACAAGACGATGACGACGAAGACACTCCCATGGATCATAACCCATTTGCCGATCGTCTTCCATGTGTCGAGGACGACATTGATGTTAACAGTGCCGAAGACTATGAATAAGTTTAGATTCGTGATGATTGTGAAGGGGTGTGGAATTGAAAATTATATATAATTTAAACTATATAATTTATATTTACGAGCATTAATCTAAATATTTTATATTTCATAAATTTCATAATTGTTGACTACTAAATTTAATATTTAATAAATATCTAAATCTAAATTAAGTCAATGTTGCATAAACGTTTTTTTTTAAGAATTGTTGACTTAAATTCTTTTTTTTTTTTGGAACTAAAATGAAAAAATTATAATCATACATAATAAATTGCAAAAAGAAAAATTAATACGGTATTGGCGATGCTAGCGTCGCCAATACCAAACATATAGCGACGCTAACATCGCCATTATCACACTTTTGGCGACGCTAGCGTTGCAAATGCTTATTATCCATTTAATATTTCTACCTAAATATAAATAAAGTCAATGTTCCATAAATGTTTTTTTTTAAGAATTGTTGACTTAATTTTAAATTTTGAACTAAAATTTATAAATATGTATATTAAATCAAATATTAAAAAAAAAAAACTATATACATTATATAGTTACCAAAGAATGAGTTGATAGTATAAAAATATATCAAAGTATAAAATTACATAAACTATATATTTAATAAGTATATAAAATTACATAAACTATATATTTAATAAGTATCTAGTATCTAAATTTAAATTAAGCCAATGTTGCATAAATATTTTTTTAAAATTAATTGTTGACTTAATTTCAGTTTTTGAACTAAAATGAAAAAATTATAATGATACGTATTAAATTAAAAAAAATTAATACGGTATTGGCGACGCCAGACATGTTGCGACGCTAACGTCGCCATTATCACACTTTTGGTGACGCTAGCGTTGCAAATGCTTATTATACATTTAATATTTCTACCTAAATATAAAGTAAGTCAATGTTGCACAAATGTTTTTTTTTAAAGAATTGTTGACTTAATTTCAGATTTTGAACTAAAATTTATAATTATGTATATTAAATCAAATATAAAAAAAAAACTATATAAATTATATAGTTACCAAAGAATGAGTTGATAGTATAAAAATATATCAAAGTATAAAATTACATAAACTATATATTTAATAAGTATATAAAATTACATAAACTATATATTTAATAAGTATCTAGTATCTAAATCTAAATTAAGCCAATGTTGCATAAATATTTTTTCTAAATTAATTGTTGACTTAATTTCAGTTTTTGAACTAAAATGAAAAAATTATAATCATACGTATTAAATTAAAAAAAATTAATACTGTATTGGCGACGCCAGACATGTTGCGACGCTAACGTCGCCATTATCACACTTTTGGCGATGTTAGTGTCGCAAATGCTTATTATACATTTAATATTTCTACCTAAATATAAAGTAAGTCAATGTTGCACAAATGTTTTTTTGTAAAGAATTGTTGACTTAATTTCAGATTTTGAACTAAAATTTATAATTATGTATATTAAATCAAATATTAAAAAAAAACAACTATATACATTATATAACATATAAATTATAAAATCTATTATATTCCAACTATATAATTTAAATTTATGAATTATATATTAAATTTATAATTATTATTATTATAATTAAAAATTAAAAGCTACAAATAATTAAAAAAAAATAACGACGCTAGCGTCGCAAAAAAGAAATATATAGCGACGCTAGCGTCGCAAAAACAGAAAGAAACGGCGACGCAGAGCGGCGCTAAAGACCTTTATCGATGCCTGCGTCGCCTATTGTGAATAATTAAGGCGGGATAAATTCTCACCAACCCAAATTTCGTCCCACTATTCCCCCACCCCCCTCCTCTCTCTCAAACCAAGCCCACTGTCTGTATTTTTCATATTTCCTCTCAAACTCTCACCGCCGCCGGACTCAATCACGCCGCCACCACCGAACAAAAACTCAATTTCATGTGTCGGAAAAACACACTGCCGTCGCCGCCGCCACCGATCTGAAACCTAGGTGCATTCTCTTTTCAAGTCGACCAATCCACATATTCGTACACACGGCGTTGGACTGTCAGGTCCATTGTCGCCACCGCTGGACTTTTGGTGTATTTCAAACGTACACGGCATTTTCAAATACGGCACCGCCAGACCCGAGTTTGCATGTTTGAATTTTTGATCAATTTTATTTTAATATTTTTGTTAGAAAATGGATAAATTAAATTATGTTTGACGAATTTTGATTGTGTTTAATATGACCATTTGTATGTAAATGAAGTTGTCTATAAATGGATGTTGTTAAATACATATTAATATTAAAAATGTATACGGTTTATGATGGTTTGTATGTTTATGATGTAATAATATGTAATTAAATAAATAAATATTAAATTATATTATGATAAGTCCTGTGAGTTTTGTTGTCATACATTTATGAATACAAATGCCATAGGGTTTGTTGATATGTAGGTGAACATGAAAAATATGGATAAAAGTATATACGGTTTTACGCATTAATTATTTTTGTTGATATGTAGGTGATCATTATGCCGTCCATAATATATTAAAACGTATATATAAATTAGGCGACGCATTATAAGCAATAGGCGACATATGTAGACCATTAAAATATAAGCAATAGGCGACGCATTGACACCATTCAAATTAAAATGTAAGCAATAGTATGTGACTCGGGACATTAAAAACTATATAGTAAATAGGCGACGCATTATAAGCAATAGGCGACATATGTAGACCATTAAAATATAAGCAGTAGGTGACGCATTGTCACCATTCAAATTTAAATGTAAGCAATAGTATGTGTGACTTAGGACATTAAAAACTATATAGTAAATAGGCGACGCATTTAAATTAGGACCGTTTAACATATGAATGCATGCATATCTGTTTTTGTAACTGTGTTGTGTGTTACAGATTAATGGATCCGAATGAGGATGATATTGTTCTTCCTCCCGATGAGCCGTTATCCACAGAGGATGAAGCAGCCGTTCTAAGTACTGTTCCTATTCCTAAGTGGAAAGGTCGGGGACCTACAACATTAAAAGAGTTTAGAAATGAGGCCAACGAAAAGTAGTTGGACCTACGGTTCAATGAGCATGGAGCTCCACTAAACAAAGAAGCTGTGAGGATGGTCAACTTGGAGGGCTCAATCACTCGTTCGACGATACAGATTTGCATTAAAAGCTAGAATGATGTGTCTCCAGCATTGAAAGATAACCTATGGGAAGCATTAAAGGTAATATTCCATGGCATATATAACCCTAAACCCGAATTACATTATAAAGTTATTTACTAAATGCTACATTGATGTTATAGGGTTATTCAAAGAAGGATGAATCTCAAAAGGACCAGACTCTTAGAAGTTGAGCTAGAAAGTGGAGTAGGTTTAAGCACAAGCTGTTTGAGAAGTATGTGACCCCATTCTTGAAAGACCTCGAGCTATTCAAGTACCCACCCACTGACAAGTATAAATTCATCAAACAAGAAACGTGAGATTTATTTCTCAACCACAGGCTTGGTGAAGACTTCAAGGTAAAAATAATATCCAAATTGGTATAGAATTTAATTATGTATGCATGTGTCAAACACTTTATAGAACATTAATTCATATTAAAATATAATATGTCAACATTAATTACAGAAGTTAAGTGCGGATCAAAAGGAAATACGACAAGGCAACAAATATCTCCATCAACTTGGCTGTAAGGGATATCCGCGGTTAGAGGTGGAGTTGGTACGTAATATATATAAATATGTATACATGCACACACATTAAGATTAATTTTAATTTAATTATCAAATATTTACTACTTCCATATGTTTAATGCATGTCTAAATTTGTAGCAAGCTGAGAGATGCACCACCGAACCGACCGAGCGCGAAGAGTTATGCATCCGCTCAAGAACGAAGAAAGATGGACAGGTAGACAATCTGGAGGTTGAGTCAATTGTTGAAAACATTGTGAGTTATATAATTACCAAATTTAGTGGTCATATAATTTATATTAATTATGCATAATTAACCATATCAATATTATTTAGTTTTCATTTGTTTTTTGTAGCATGTTTTAAAGCAGAATGTCACTCAAGGCATTCTTGATACCTCTCTTCCAAATGATGTGCTTACACAAGCCCTCGGGTCCGAGGAGTATCCTAGTCGGCTTCAAGGAAAAGGACAAGGGTACATGGTCAAGAATTTTTTCAAAACACCGTGGCGAAGCACACAAAAGAATAAAAAACCCGATGTAGATGCAAATATCCAAAGGCAGAATGCGAGGATAGAGAAATTGGAGCAGGTTTTGAGTAGTCTGTTTGACGTTGTCTACAAGAAATGGGCAGTAGACGATGTATGTGATCTCGGTGCTGCATGCGACCTTGACATACCACCGCAGTCACCAGCACATGGATCATGTCATGCAACAGATAATTCGAGCAATGCTCGGCACGATGATGTCACTAATTTGGGCACTCAGCTTGTTCCTCCTCCATTAGTTGTTCCACCAAGTGATCCTACATCTGTACAGCATGAGGTACGTATACCATTATTAAATTCTTACAATATATTCTTAATATTGATTGTTATAACCCGCTAACTTTTTCCAACATGACGTTGAAATGTAGGACATTGTATGTGAGCTTGCAGAAGGGACACGAGATAACGTTGTGCCAACCGGGACTTTGACAACCGATAGTTCAGTTTGTCATGGTATAGACTTAGGACCGGACAACTTTAGAGTCTCACTGAACGAAGCGATTGATCTTACTACATTGTTACCTATACCCTCTTTCGGCATGCTATATGTTAAAAAGGCAGAAGGATCATTGGTGGCATGGCTCTGTCATCTTGTTATTCTGCCATCCGATGCAGTATATAACATTATATATTCAAAACTGACTTTTTATGTTCGTATATATATGTTAGCTAATTTGTGATACTAAGATGTTTTTTTATTTTGGTTTTAGGATTATGGGAAAATGAGAACATCAAAGGGCAAACAAGTGATTGCTGCAAGATCAAGTGGCTCACATAGGTCCCAAAGGCCTACACCAGTAGAGGCCGAGCCTGCAGATGTTGCTGCAGATGATGAATTTGACGCTGCCCGCTCATACAATCTTAGCCCTGCACTTATAGCGTTGTTAAGGCGACTCGACCCTTTCGACATGTATCACATATGGACGGCCTCCTTGCCACCGCCAGTTGTGGGCCATGAAGTGTTGATATCAATTTCGAAGAAAGATAACCAAGATTTTTATTACATGCTGGAGTTGCAACAATCTTGCATTTTGTTCTACATAAGGTACATAATTCCAACTTTAGTGCATTAATTGCTAAATATTTTATTGCATGCTATCAATTTGTTACATACAGCTAATTATGTAAATGATAATTCACTGCTTACGCATTTACATTCCCGACTGATGGGTGAACAACTAGGAAATATTGTTTTATGCTCACTAATGATCTAGCCAATGTAGAAAGGAGAAATCCCGATAAGCGAGAACTTAAAATTTTGTTGCGATGGAAAGATGCAGAAAGAGGTCAACTATGGTTTTTTCCTTACTGGTCAAGGTAATATGAGTTGTCTAATACTACAATGGATTATTTGAGTTTTATTAAAATATTTGTAATTAATCCCTTTTGTAGAGACCATTGGATGTTGGGTGTTGTTGACCCATACTTAGCAGTTGCATGGTTTGATGATGCGCTTCCGAAGAACAATCGTCAAAGAATGGCCGACTTTAGGGGTTTATTGGATAGGTAAGTCTACATAATTAACTATATATGTGGATGATTATTAATAAAATTTAGTAATTAATTGCTGATTTTATTTCTGATGATATATATAATGTATGCATAATGTATATATAAAGCGTACTTGTCTTGAAACTGTACATACGATGGCCGAAAAAAAGTTCAGTATGAAAAACTTAGATGGCCTAAAACAAAGGTACATAAATAAGATTTGTATACATAAATAAATAAGATTTTTACACACAAATATCTATTCATAATTGTAAATACATATTAATATTGTAAGTGGAACAAAAAATTACTTAGCTATTTAATATAATGATTAACTTATTTTTTGTATCACTTTTGTATAGACTATAAAACAACCAGGAAATATCAAATGCGGATATTATGTGATGATGATCATGCGGAACATCATAGTAAATAATGTTGCTCAAGGAAATTTAGCGGACATAGTAATAATTAATACATTTTTACACTCAGTAAGAATTAATATTATTAGTTAATACTTATTTTAACTATTTGTTAATTTGGTATGTATGTGCAGTTCCAAGATAGTGCTTGGACCCAGCAATATGTCGACCATTTTATAGAAAAATTGATAGCTTCTGTGTTCCCATTCATATTGTAGTAAGATATAATTTATATTTCTGCTTATATATACATACTTTTAAATAACAAAAACAATGGCACATTTAATTATTGTACTTATGGAAATATTTAAGTGCTTGGCTTTTCTGTTGTTTGCAATATTGTACATATGAAATTTTGTTGTTTGCATTAATTATTTGAAAATATTTGTTTTTCCTTATATAATTTGTTATATTATTTCCCTAGTTATAAGCTAAACATTGAATGCGGCAATTAATATTGTCCATTAGTTTCTTATCTTCTGAATTAGAGAGAATTGCAGAGAATCAAATAAAGGAACTAAACTTATTATAAGCTTTAAAAAAAAGTCAGTCAAGTGGATGGTGAATATATTATCAATTTCGAGAATTTTTGCTGTAAATTTCTTGGAATGGTGTGATTCATGCGGACAAAGTTTGAATTGCTAGAAACCCTCTGTTGTTTATCACTCTTTAAATTTTACTTTATTTTTTGGTTCAATTATCACTCTTTCAATTATTTTTGTATTTTAGTCACTTTTTGGAAGCTACGGATTCATGAATTAATGTATAAAATAATAAAGCATAACTAGAAATAACAATGAAGGTTTGAAATGATCTCATAAGATAATTTTGTCTAACATAATATGTAACATGCATATATGTAGTTCATTTCAGAATGGTGTATATAATTTGAGTCATTCATCGTTCTATAATAGATAATTAAATTTAAATTTATTTAATTTTAATTATTTATATTTATACATTTAAATTTCTTTTATAAAATATTCAAATGAGATTTAAAAAATCGTTTAATTTGTCAATACAAATAAATTTGAATTATCCAACGACGTTTTAAATCAGGATTTGCAACGGTTTTAAAAAAATGGTCTAAATAATTAGTGATGAATTTCGTCGCCGAGAAATGGTATTAGCGACGAATAATTTTTGTGACAAATGGTCAATTGTTGTCCCCATTAAAAATAATAATAATAAATATTGCGACGTGAGCGTCGCTATTTGGGTGGAAAATTAGCGACGCAGACGTCGCATTTTAATGAAGAAAAGGCAACGCTAGCATTGCCATTTCGGTACACAACTTCGACGCTAGCATCGCCATTTAGGTTCCCAACTGCGACGCTGGTGTTGCCATTACGGTGCACAACTGCGACGCTTACGTCGCCATTTCGGTGCACAACTGTGACGCCCTTGTTGCTGTTTTGGTGGAGAAAATGCAACGCCCGCGTCGCCTATGTATTTCATTAACAGCAACGCTCTGTGTTGTCACAAATCTTCTTATTTAGCGACGTATATTGTCTGCCGCGAATAGTTTTCACTTTCTGCGACACAAGAATTTATATCGCCATTTACAACTAGTGACGCTATTTTTATGTCGCCGTTTAGGGTTTTTGGTGTAGTGTGTAATTAACAGATCCATCAATCAACTGCATACAATAAAAAAGAAATCAGAAATTTAAAGGTGCATATATATAACAAGAAAAAGTACAATACTCACAAAGTTTCACTTGGAGCAGTTTCAATGGTTTTCTTGCCAGGTGATGGGTTACCAAACCACAATTGGCCCATATTTGGGGTATTAGTAGTTGATACTATCACAAAATTAACATGCTAGTATTTCTTGTTCATATATTGTCATCCAAGAATTTACACGACATTTTTGGATCAACATAAAACACAGCCTTATCTTAAACACATTAGGAGTCAGTTAGCCATGCAAACTTTACTCCAAGATGTTCAGGACTATGCTAGAATAAAATTCTCCAAAAGTGTAGGCATTCAATAAAATCCTAAAAAATGTTACTTTATTATGGACAACGTTACTCTTTATGGGCAAATATTACTCCATTATGGATGAATAACACTTGTCTATAATAGAGTAATATTGAAAAATCCATAACGGAGTAACATTTGTCTGTAATAGAGTAACGTTGTTCATAATAGAGTAACATTTTTTAGGATTTTATAGTAAAATCCGATTGTATTGTAGAATTCTCCAGTTCAACATCACATAATAGGAGAATTCTAGAATAAATCTCCCAAAAGTGTTACATTCAATAAAATTTTCAAAAATGTTACTCTATTATGGACAATGTTATTTTATTATGGACAAATAGTATTTCGTTATGGATGAATAACATTTGTCTATAATAGAGTAACATTGTAAAATCCATAACGGAGTAACATTTGTCCGTAATAAAATAACATTGTCCATAATAGAGTAATATTTTTTAAAATTTTATTGAATGCAACACTTTTGAGAGGTTTTATTCTAAATAGCATAGTTGGAATTGAAACCACTGTGAAGCAATATAGTAAACATTAACTAGCAAGAAAAGAATATGATAGCAGAAAGATTAATTATTTTTCATCTGGTAAACAAAAATTGGAACATAACACTGCCTATCATCCATTTTTCGATGAGCTTCAATGTAAGACATTGCTGAACAAGTTTTATGACACTTCTGGAAATGTTGCAGAAATAATTTTTGTTTCAAGTGTCATTTCTTAAAATTTAAGTAAATAGCTAGTAAAACAAAAGGAAATACGCATGCATAGGTGCCTTGAGGTATATGCATGGCTATGTTCAAATGAGTATGTGTGGAAGAGGGAGGACCGTTTATTCAACAAATAACACAAATTGAGAAACAAATGCCCTAATTTAGCTTAAATAGAAAATTTAAAATATCAAAGAAAAGGCTAATATATTAAAAACTAAAGAAATCATGAGTATGAGTTATCAGGTTATGATAATGACATGGTATATGTTGGATATTTATATTTATGTGAATGAAAATAATAATATTTATTTGAATAGATGTATAGATTCAGTTGAAAATGTATATGTCATTATGATTGAATAGTTATGTCTTTTCACTTGCTTGTATCTTTTTGAGAGAGAGAGAGAGAGAACTGCATATAGAGAAGAAAAGCATACAGAAACATAAATATACTGCATAATCATTTACAGAGAAAGGAAATAATATATGGTTGGGTTAGAGAACTATGTAAAATTTTCTAACAAAATATAATTTTATCCTGAGAGATAGACATTTTTTGAAATACTGTCTTTAGGACATTACTCCTCCAGCAAGATTTTATATCAATCTTATTTTGTGTATCAAATTCTATTTATTAAATTCTATTTAAAGTTATTTTTTTATTGTAAGCTCATATCTGTAATATTGTGTTCTATTTGATTATATAAAAAGTTTATTTATTCTTGATTGGCGTATGTGTATTTGTCCAACAATCTAAAGACAGTAATCTAATTTAAAAACAATATCTATGAATGATAATATGGTTAGGTTACCTATTATCCGTTTGAGTTTGAATGAATGTTGGGAAACAAATGCTTTGAAAAAAAATTACATGCATGACAAATGCAAAGACATGTGCAATGTCAGGCGCCTATCATGATTTAGTGTTTCTTATTTTTTTTTTTTTGCCAAAAGACATTAGACTCAAAGAC
>QANX01003234.1:2615-25734 GCA_003254975.1 Ochetophila trinervis
AAAAAAAAAAAAGGTCACTAAAGGCGATGCTGGCGTCACCAATAATTCAGTATTGGCGACACCAGCGTCGCCAATAATACAATATTGGCGACGCTGGCGTCGCCAGTATCCCTAATTTCTTTTTTTTTTTGCATTTTTATAATTTGATATATGTATACATAATGCATTTCCTTTCGTATACATTTTAAGTCTTAAGATTATATATTGTAGATGAAGAGTACAAATTACTTAAGAATTAAAAAAAAAAAAAGGTCACTAAAGGCGACGCTGGCGTCACCAATAATTCAGTATTGGCGACACCAGCGTCGCCAATAATACAGTATTGGCGACGCAAATTACTTAAGAATTAAAAAAAAAAAAAAAAAAAGGTCACTAAAGGCGACGCTGGCGTCACCAATAATTCAGTATTGGCGACACCAGCATCGCCAATACCCCTAATTTGTGTTTTTTTTGTTTTTTTTTTTTTACATTTTTTATAATTTGATATATGGATACATAATGCATTTCCTTTCGTATACATTTTAAGTCTTAAGATTATATATTGTAGATGAAGAGTACAAATTACATAAGAATTAAAAAAAAGAAGGTCACTAAAGGCGACGCTGGCGTCACCAATAATTCAGTATTGGCGACACCAGCGTCGCCAATAATACAGTATTGGCGACGCTGGCGTCGCCAGTATCCCTAATTTCTTTTTTTTTTGCATTTTTTATAATTTGATATATGTATACATAATGCATTTCTTTTCGTATACATTTTAAGTCTTAAGATTATATATTGTAGATGAAGAGTACAAATTACTTAAGAATTAAAAAAAAAAAGGTCACTAAAGGCGACGCTGGCGTCACCAATAATTCAGTATTGGCGACACCAGCATCGCCAATACTGTATTATTGGCGACGCTGGCGTCACCAATAGCCCTAATTTATGTTTTTTTTTTTTATGCATTGTTTATAAGTTCACATTATTTTTGAAAAATTAATGTAAAATCAATCATATATGGTATCATCATATAAACATAAATATATATGTATAGTGCATACTGAACACAACAATTATGTCAATTATGCATGCATGTAAATTGACATATATATGTAATAACTTTAAAGAATTTGCATGCAATATCTATACTTTGTTTGCATAGTTAATAAAAAATATGTGACAAATTGTATAATGGATATGTTATATATGGATACATAATGCATTTCCTTTCGTATACATTTTAAGTCTTAAGATTATATATTGTAGATGAAGAGTACAAATTACTTAAGAATTAAAAAAAAAAAAAAAGGTCACTAAAGGCGACGCTGGCGTCACCAATAATTCAGTATTGGCGACACCAGCGTCTCCACTATCCCTAATTTCTTTTTTTTTTTTTTTTTGCATTTTTTATAATTTGATATATGTATACATAATGCATTTCCTTTCGTATACATTTTAAGTCTTAAGATTATATATTGTAGATGAAGAGTAAAAATTACTTAAGAATTAAAAAAAAAAAAAAAAGGTCACTAAAGGCGACGCTGGCGTCACCAATAATTCAGTATTGGCGCCACCAGCGTTGCCAATAATACTGTATTGGCGACGCTGACGTCGCCAGTATCCCTAATTTCTTTTTTTTTTTTTTTTTTTTTTGCATTTTTTATAATTTGATATATGTATACATAATGCATTTCTTTTCGTATACATTTTAAGTCTTAAAATTATATATTGTAGATGAAGAGTACAAATTATATATGTATACATACGGTAATACTTTTTTTTTTGTTGCATTGTTTATTGTTCAAAAATTCAATGTCAATCATATATGGTAACATATAAACATAAATATACCTTATCATTGCTAGCCGAATATAAACATAATTAAATTACATATAATTATCATAGCCACATCCTTTCCTTTCCTTTTATGTTGAAATAATTTCAACTGAATAATTAGACATAACAGCTGAAACTATTTCAAAATATAAGGCAAGAAAGATATATATATATATACGTAAAAGAGAGAAACAAATCATGAAATGTGGATTGTTAACGTGAGGATGTGCCTATTTATAGATACATAATAGTTGGTGCAAATTAAATGTTAGTAGATAGGTTGGAATTAAATACGGTAGCGAAAGTTAATGTGAGAGCTATGGGCGACGCTAGCGTCGCCATTTCGAAGTTATGGGCGACGCTAGCGTCGCCATTAAGTGTTTTTTTTTCCCTATATATTTCTTTTACAATAATAGATGAGTTGATTACAAGATAGAATGAAACCTTTAATATGTATGAAGGTGAAGTACGTGAAGCGTATGGATCGACGATTTGTAGCTGGTCGATCATATAAAAGGAGAGCTGGTCAAAACTTTTTTGACATTTCCATATATTTTGAAATAGTTTCAGCTAAATCGAAGAAAAAAAAACGTAAGAATATTTATGCATATGTATGATTTTTTTTTTTGGATGATTGTTTCTTTTACAGTAATAGATGATTTTCTTTCATAATATTGATACGTATTTATAGATAGAGAATGGTACGTAGGTGTGAATTGATTATTTTGGTATTGTGAAATAATTGTATGTGGTAGGTGTTGGCGCGCAACTATTTCGCGACACCTGCTCCAATGGGCGTCGCTGAATGTGATTGCCGCGTATATTTTCCGCGACGCTTTACTAATGCCCGTCGCAAATGTATTTGGAGTGCAGATTTTCGGCAACACTTGCGGAATGCCTGTCGCGAAATGTATTTGGCGCACTTATTTTTCGCGACACTTGACGAATTTGTGTCGCCGAATATGCTTCGCGCCACATTTTTCGCGACGGTTTTCGATCACGCGTCGCGATAGCTGATTTCACGCACATTTTAGCGACGTGGCCGCGTCGCTATTTTGTTCAAATAAAGGCGACGCACTATGTTTGTGTCGCCGTTAGTTTATCGCGACGCAAATTTTTTGCTTCGTCGCGCATTTAGTGTCGCCGATTAAGGTTTTTGGCGTAGTGTTAAATGGTTATATTGTAGAAATTAATTTCCAACCATTTTTATGGTCAATATTTTGTATTTTTTGACAAAGTGACTGAAAGGTTAATAGTGAGAAATAAACTTTTATTCTCATACAGGAAGAAGCAATTAATACACGTATATATACATCAAACATATGCCTAAAGAGATAGCTACTATATGAGATATATGATGGTAAGATACTGATTACAATATGAGATATACAAATCCTATATGAACTTTATCACTTATCTCATCATAATATCTTTGTATTTATCTCTCTAACATCCTTTTCAAACTGGATGGGGTTAACACACATGAAGTTTGTCTCTAAAAAGCAAAAAACGTTGCGTTGGTAACACCTTTGTTAAGATATTAGCCACTTGATATTCACTTGGGATATATCAAACCTCAAAGACCCCATTAAGCACCTTGTAACGTATGAAATGAACACCTACTTCAATATGTTTTTTCTGAGCATGAAAGACTGGATTTGCTGCAAGACTTCCTACACCTAGATTATCACACCATATAAAAGGCAAGGCTTTCAACTGTACTCAATTTCACATAAAAGTGCTTGAACCCATACTACTTCAGCTGCATCATTCACCAATAGACTTGATAAATTTCAACATGACCCGTTAACACGAACACGTACGATTTTTTACAAGTTTGGATTTATCTGAAATGGGTTGGGGTGATAATGGATTAACCAGTTATAAATCCGTTATCTTAACGGGTCTTAACGAGTTAACCCACGAAAACCCATTGGACCAATTATGGACCTATTAGTTTTTAATGGCAATTTAGTAATTTAGCTATAAAAAAAGCTAAATAACTGCATGTTAGATTACTTACCACAACCATCCATCTCCGCCTGCCTCCGTGTTTCCCAACCTCAAATTTCAAAGTTGTGCTGCTGTGCAAAGATTCCAAGGGACCAAAGACTGCAAGGGACCAAACAACGGCTTTATTAAGACTACAACGACGTTCAAAACACTTGTGCTGCTGTGCACCATTATTTGAGGTTCAATTTCAAAGCTTAATTTTCTTCCAATTTCCCTTTTCCACTCTCCGGTTCTATTTTTAATTTTTCTTTTCTTTTTTTTTCTTTGTGCACTGCAACAGCCAACAAGTAAGCCCTTATCTTGTATTTGTACATTTCTATTTTTTTTTTTAATTTTTGGGTTTCAGTACAAAAAATCTGGCCTTTAGCGACAAAGACATTTCGTGTCTGAATGCCCTTTTTTCGTCGCAGAATCAATTTAGTTACGAAAAACATGTCGTAACAACGTCATGACAGTAGATGCGTCACTGAAAGTTCCTAGCCATGAAAAAAAAGAGTGGTTCATGATTGAAGGCCAATTCCAAAATTTTGGAATATTTCATGATTGAATGTGTCACATTCAATCACGAAATATGTTGTAACTGAAGTTTGATGTATTCGATATTGAAACTGTTGATTTCGTGGCTGAAGTATGTGAATCAATTACGAATATTGTCGTGTCTATTTTGTGAATTAGTCACGACATGTTGTTCATGACTAATTTGAAATGTTTTAGTCACGGTTTTTATGTCCGTGACTAAATTGCACTCGAATTAGCCACGAAAACATTCTTGGCTAATTGTACATTATGTTAGCCATGATAGTCGTTTTTGTTACTAAATTTGTACTTTTTTGCCACGAAGTGGTTTTCGTTACTTAAATCGTATTCATGAGCCACGGAAAACTTCGTTGCAAATTGTTAATTTAATTAGCCACGAAAGTATTTTTCATAACGGATTGCATATTTTTTTAGTCACAAAGTATAAATTCCGTTACTAAAAACTGTTCAATTTGCCACCAAATATTTTATGTTTCGTGGCTATTTATACTAGTCACGGAAGTTATACATAACTGTTGTTCTGAAAACCTTACCAGTCCCATATTAATTAGTTACTCACATGCTGAAATAAAACATATATAATTTCCAAATCGCATCCACAACCAACAAACAAATACTAAACGAAATGTAGCTTATCAAAATATTATGCTTTACTTATAATTAACCATCCCAAAATATTACTATCCACAAAATATATGTGTAAAGTTTCAGCATTGATGTATCTCAGTTTCTCACTACCTAATCATAGCATGTGCAAGTTAAGATGTTAGCACTTAACATCTTCAAAAAATATATATTAACATTTGGCCTTCAAACTAATATTTATTGCCATCTCAAAAGTAAGGTATCAGCTTGCATACCACATTCATTCTGAGTCCAAGCTAAAGGAACCTGCACATCAGTCAAGCAAAAACCACCAACACAATTTGATGCGGGCATCATAGAATCATATTCTAGCATTGGAGCAAAAGAGGATGACATCATCTTACTTAGTAGACCAATGACACGTTCTCAAGCTAAGAAGATCAAAGAGGGAATGCTTGGATTTGTGAAGAAAATTATGGATGAAGATCGATTCAAGTTTCCAAATGATTTGAACACTTTTCCGAGGCCTAATTAGACCTGGCAAATTTCAACATGACCCGTTAACACGACACGAACACGAACAATTTTTATGGGTTTGGGTTTGTCTGAAACGGGTTGGGTTGATAACAGGTCAACAAGTTATGAACCCGCTATCTTAACGGGTCTAAACGGGTTTATTTGCGAAAATCCGTTAGATCCATTAAAGACCCATTAGTCCTTAATGGCATTTTAGTAATTTATTAATAAATAAAAAACTTAATTTACTAATAAAGATAGATGTAGTACAAGCTTTATTATGTACAAGAGATTGACTTTTTGGAAAGGGAAATAATTTACATTTACATTTATATATATATATATATTACTATTTTTTTAACATGAATATTTCTAATTTTATTATATATTCAGTTTTAGATGATACCATTAATGTAGAAGAACTCATAGAAGATGTCATTACATCGAGTGTTGAACAAGCTAAATTAGGACAATGCTCTAACACATTTTCTATTGATGATTAGACGTATTGAAATTTAAGTGGTATGCATTATTTAATTTTTCTATATCAATTTGGATAATAATATACAATTTAACTTTTTTTTAGGTGTTTTTCCTTTGAGGTTGTGCTCATAATGGTTGAAGATGTCATATGCATCGAATTGTCTATGCAAAAAATGAAAATGTGGTTGAAATTGAATATGTTTAAGTATTATTGTTATTTCAAACAATATTGTTTTAAATTTTTTATTATTCATTTGTAGAAGGATTTAAGTATTACGTTTGTGTGGTTTGTTATTTTTTAATATGTATTAAGTATGTTGTTTTAGTTTTTATTATTTATTTATAAAAAGATACAAATATTTATGTTTATCTTTGCTTCATTATTTTTTAGTATAGATTATGAATTATAAATCAAATATTTTTTTATTTTTTTAAAAATAATTTTGAAAAAAGTTAAGGTGTTAACGGGTTGGATAACGGATTACACGATAATTTTATGAACGGGTTTGGGTTTACATATTTTAACACGAAAGCTTAACGGGTTGGGTTTGGATGAGAAAATTTTGACACAAACATGAATACTACACTACACGAACACGATACAACACGACACGTTGTCAGGTCTAGGCCTAATGATGATTTAAGCATGATGTCCAAGCAAGGGATGAAAGTGGTAATGATGCTCGTGAGTTGAGGAGACGAAACGACATATTTTTCAAAACAAGCATTTTATAATGGCAGTTTTGTAATATTTGTTATTTTTGGATTATAATGGCAGTTTCGTAATTTTAGCTATTTTCGGATTATAATGGCAATTTTGTAATTACTGCTATTTTCGTATTTTATTTATTTAGGGTTAGTTTTCAACCTTATGATTACTTTTTTAATATTTAATGGTTTAGATTGATTCTTGATCTAACCATAATCCATATATAAAGGGGGATCAATTCCTTTGTAGAGATATATAGATTTCAGATTTTAATCCTTATATAAAGGGGGATCAATTCTTTTGTAGAGATATAAATACTTTGTGACGATTGTTCTTCTCTTTCCTAGCCTTCTAATCCACATTTTTAGATACAAGTTATCTAAGGGTTTGGTAAGACGGGTTCTTGTTTCCAATTATTGTTCAATATTTCTTGTGTGTTTTGGGGTTTCGGATTCTTTAATCTTGGGGTTCCACATCAATTAGTATCAGAGCATTGGTTGAGATAAGTTCTTATCTATCTTTGTTTTCAATTTTTTATGTTCTTCGTTCATAATACTTTGTTTCCTTTAAAAAAAAAAGGGTTGTGTTTGATCATGCGTCTTATTTTTATCTTATTGATTTGGGATTTTTTTTTATTCAAAAAGAGAAGTAATAAAAAAAAAAATCTTAGTCGCAGTACCAGGCGCCTGGGGTCGCACCTGGGCAGGTCTATCCACAAGGAATATAAAAAAAAATCTGAATTTTTTATTTTATTTTTTTTCTTTTTGCTTAGGGTAATATTTGCTTTCCATTACTCTAGTTATTATTTTTGCTTTTCTTTTGATCTACTTTCTTTCTTTGGTTGGGTTTTGAGATTGTGATAATTGCTTTTTATTTTTCTTGCTTTGATTTGTTGTGTTTAACTCTAAAGTGCAACTTGATTCTAGAGATTGTGAGTGGTAAAAGGCTTGAGTGGTGAGCACATTGAGGATAAAATCCAAAATTGTGTCAGACACAAGCGTAGTTACCATTAAAAAGAGGGAAACAAGTGAGGGAGAGAAATAAAGATTTTCTTTAACTAATCTTGTCTTGTAGAAATTAAGATGTCAAGAAGAAAAGGAAAAGAAGTCATTCATACCGAGGAAGAGCTCGAAAAGGAGATGACACCGAGCATGAAGCTCTTTTACAAAGCCTTCGCAGGAGAATTTCGGAGGTTGAACAAGAAGATGGATCAGCTAAATGATTAGGTAAGTGAAGTCTTTATGAATGTCACAAAAAATCCAAGAAGAGATGGTTCGCGAACTAGAGATAAAGAGCCATTGGGTTCCGAGGATGATAAAGTATCAAATCATTCCATGAGGAGATGCACAAGGAGGGAGGAACCAAGGGCTAGGAGACATGAGCATAATGAAAAGAAAGTCACACTTGCACATTTATCTCCAATGGAAGTGTATCTTGAACAATTGAAACTATCCAAAGGTTCACATAGGGATTTGGGAAGTGAGGCAAATAAAAGAATTGAGTGTAAAGAGACCAAAAGTGAAAATAATATAAATAAAGGCACAATGGTGAGTGAATGCACTAGTAAGAAAAATAAAGAGGAAAGTGCAATAGAGAAAAGTGAGAAAAGTGAAAAGAAAAAGAGTTTTAATGCAAAAGAGAGAGAAGTCAATAGTGTATTGTTAAGCAAGAAAGCAATATTATTAATAAGGTTTCGAGAGGTTTTGCTTTGTGAAACTAACCTTAATCCCAATTTGCCTAGTGTTTTTGTCTCTTTTTTGCAGGACTTTGATGAAAAATCAAAACTGCGTGAAGTGCCTAGAACTATTAAATATGATAGGGATGTGGAATTTATGAGTCATTTGGAAAAATTTATGGGATGACACGTGGAGAATATTCAAACCAGGAGATTGGGTTTGTGTATATTTAAGGAAAAAAAAGGTTTCCCAACCTTAGGAAATCGAAGTTGGATGCTAGAGGAGATGGACAGTTTCAAGTGCTTGAAAGAGTCAAGGACAACGCATACAAAATCGCCCTTCAGGGTAAGTAAAATGATTCCGCTACTTTCAATATTTCTGATATTTTTCCTTTCGATATGGATTCAGATTCGAGGACGAATCTTTTTGAAGATGAGGGAATGATACGGGCATCATAAAGTCATATTCTAGCATTGGAGCAAAAGAGGATGACATCATCTTACCTAGTAGACCAATGACGCGTTCTCGAGCTAAGAAGATCAAAGAGGGAATACTTAGAGTTGTGAAGAGAATTATGGATGAAGATCGATTCAAGTTTCCAAATGATTTGAACATTTTTCTGAGGCCTAATGATGATTTAAGCATGATGTCCAAGCAAGCATTTTATAATGGCAGTTTTGTAATATCTGTTATTTTCGGATTATATTGGCAGTCTTGTATTATTGCTATTTTCGTATTTTATTTATTTAGGGTTAGTTTTCAACCTTAGGATTACTTTCTTAATATTTAATGGTTTAGATTGATTCTTGATCTAATCATAATCCTTATATAAAGGGGGATTAATTCCTTTGTAGAGATATATAGATTTCAGATTTTAATCAATTGAAAGAATTTATTTTCTTATTACTCCCAAGAGTGTTCTTGCAAAGGTGAGGAATCAATTTATTCTTCTTGTTGCATTAGGAGTTGAATTCTCTTATCAAAGTAGAAATACTTTGTGGCAATTGTTCTTCTTTTCCCTAGCCTTCTAATCCACGTTTTTAGATAAAAGTTATCTAAGGGTTTGGTAATGCGGGTTCTTGTTTCCAATTATTGTTCAATATTTCTTTTGTGTTTTGGGGTTTCAGATTCTTTAATTTTGGGGTTCCACATCAATAATTTCAAACACATACATTATGTAAGGCTCATTAACACAATTTCATAAACATCTACTTGTTAATTCACAAGTACCTTCATCATTAGGAGTTGTCTCAATGGGTATATTACGCTCAAAGAAGTCCATTCGTAGCTGCATTTCCCTTATGTAAGTCATGTAATTGTTATGACGATCATCATACACTTTCAATCTTTCTTTCAGTTCCTTGTTTTGCACCTCAACGTTGGTAGCTTTTTGCACTGCTGCTTCATCTCTCTTTCGTGCCTCTTCAGCTTCGCTTCAAGCGTTTTGAACCCTCCACGATTTAGATCTACGGGGCTTCGCACCTTCACCTAATCCACATATGTAGCTAGATTTTGGCGGCAAACCATATCAAATAGTTCATCATCCCCCACTTCAATGTCGCATTCCTCATGTGTCTCATTCTCAATGGGTCTTCTGATCTTAAGCACTCCTAAAATGAGTTCCACGAGTATAATGTACCAACGAATAGGAGGGCATGCCATTTTTTCCATAACCAGCAATTAATTTCAAAAGACCACTAAGGTCAATACATCCATGATCATCCACCTATGTAAAAAAAAATGTTTTTTTTCTCAAGATTAAATTGTATATAACTTCACTTCAGAGAAGGTACAGCAAAGTCATTATTTAATATGTTACAATCAATCAATGAAATCATCTATTATCCCACCACAGCCACATGAACTTTTTATACCACCACCACATTGTTTAGGATTTTATAATCACTTATAATGATGTCTCCATCTTCCATTTAATGTGAGATTCTCACCATTCTTCTAGAACACTTGATTAGTTGTACTTTTCAATATTTAGGATTATCTATCAAACATAATTGTAGACAAAAATGTAACAAGAATATCACCTTATGTGTGAGGACCGCAATAACCAAGTCCTGCTTGCAGGACTTAATCACGCTAACTAAGTCCCTAAGCAGTCAAGAACCACTATAATTACTAAATTCCACAACCAAAACTCTTAATTGCCAGAAAATTTAATAGAAATTTCGGCAGAGTTTCATCTATTTTTGGAACATTCCCCAAATACATATAATTACAATTCCTGCAAGAAAACACATTCCTATACATAATTCAATCTACCAGCACACATTTCCACACATAAACCACATCTCGGTAAATAATTTTAACAGTCAAATAAATATATATATTTTTCACAGCTGGACTAAGTATAAAATCTGAGCTGCCTACATACCCTTATTAGTAGGGATCAAGCTACCTATAGTTCTTAAAATAATTTTGCATTTAACAATGAGAATGTAAATATACAACTCAATTTATTCAGGACATAAGTCCAACATAGGTATAATCAATCATGCATAGACTTAGCAATAAACCATCAATCCATCACAATATCTCATCATATAGAAATTATAACCAATTTCATATATTGCATAATCATTAGAATAATGAAACATTAATAATACTTTAATCACTTTTAGTTTCAACAAACTTTTCAAACCATATAAAAAAGTAATAGTATGTATATAGAATATATCAGTGAAAAGCCACAGACACATATATGAACTAATCATATATATCGGGCGTGTAATAACCATATATGAAGGACATTGCAGTGAAAAGTCACAGATCATATATATATGAACACATCATATATATACCGGGCAGGTAAGCTAACCATAAATTTCCAGTGAAAAGCCACAGATCATATATGTGAACAAATCATCATATACCGAGCGGGTAATAACCATTTCTGTGAAAACCATCGTCCTTCCATATATTTAAAAACGTATATATATAATACCATAGCTTGGCGGCATAATCCATCGCCCAAGCACAATAATTTGGCGGCATAAACCATCACCCAATAACTTGGTGTCATAAAACATCGCCCAAGTTACAACCTCCCTACTTGGCGGCAAACTCATCGCCCAAGTAGTCACCGATCATAATATCCAATATTACCCTCCCTACTCAGCGGCATACTCATCGCCCAAGTAGTCACCAACCTTGTTAAACCCGGCGACATACCCCATCGCTCAGGTAGTACATAATAACATACCACATATATCATTCACAGCATTTACTCTATAAATGTAAATCAAATAAAAGAATTAAATGCTCAATTCAATTCTCAAATTCACGATAACCATTTATCATAACTCCAAGCTTCATGATTTCATATCAATTCCATTTGCAAAATCACCAAATGAAAGAAAAACAACCATATAATGTATTCCATACATTTCATAATGGTTCTCCTTAAATACGGAGTCCAATTACAGTCACAATCAATAAAATGAAATCCACAAGCAATTCGTTTTACCCAAGGTACATATCACAATCCAAGTTACCTCTCATCAGCAGCCAATCACAATCTCAAGAACATATCACTTTCACAGAGATCCAAAATCAAATAATCCATAATTACAAGCTCATAAACATGAGTACCATGCCAAATATTCAACATCTAATCCCCCACATGCAACATAACTTTAAATGCACAATTAATCCATATCATTTCATCAACAAACATAATCATTCCAATACCATCAATTCAATATTTGTTCCAAATGAATATGGAATCCAAATACCATCAATTCCATATTTATTCCAAATGAATATGGAATCCAATTACAATCACAATCTCATTTCCAAGTCAATTTCTATTCTTGTATTCATACTAATACAACTAATATATTCCCAACTTAGTATTATTCAAAACATCAAATGCATACTTAACCTCAATAACTAAATATGAATATATATATATATAACACCCAAATATTTTGTTGCTTCAGAACAAAAGCAAATATAAATTATATTCGAAATTTAATTTGCTTACCACATATTGAATGATCCATTGGAATATCACCATCACACCAAGTTACCACTTGGTTCACATTCCAACTTAACAGAAAATAAACAAGCTTAGTAATCCTTTCAAATCCACAATCATTACTAAAGTCACTCATCAAAACTAATTCTTTAATTTCAACAATTTCCCAACCTCAAACTATTAAAATCGATGATAATGAATTTAAAAACAAGTTCCAAAAGAAAATTTTAATACTTCTTTGCATCTAAACAAACTGAAATTCAACTTAAACGATTTTATTAACTCCCCCGAAATACTAGTTATAAACACACAATAAGAACAAAGTTTAAAATCACTCCGTGGCAAAATTATAACTCTTAAACAAACTTTCAGCAACTCATATCATCAGCTCTAAGAGTAAAATCATCACTAAAAACATCCAAAATTCCTTCCCAAGCTTCATCAATGCCATGGGTTCACTCACCAACGATGCCCACAAGTTAAAAAGTCTTAAGACAACCAATTTAACTTCAAACTGAAACTTCCAGCAGCCAAAATGAACAGTCCACTGGGAAATCTATACAAAAACTTAGTATAACTCAATCCTAAATATTCCAAGAGTCACAACTTCCAATCCCTTTCTTAACTCTTAAAGCAAATATAAATTAAATCATTTAATGACCCAATTGCACCAAGAATCTCTGAAGAATCTATCCAAAAAAAGAACACAGTCCAATTTCAACGTATAAGTCACGGAGGTACTTATACCGAAACACCACTGATTCAAATCATTAGCAACTTAATTACTTCATGGATTATCACCAACCTAACAAATATCCACCAAATCAAGCTCAAAATTAAACAAGTTTCAATTACTCAACTATACAACAGTCTTAACATCAAAACCAAGTTTAGAATTCAATTTGTTCCCCTAACAATACCAAATTCAGCAACTCCATACAAATCAGATATCCAAAAATTCACCAATTGCAACAATCCAACACATAAATTCAAATAATTGAAAATCTGACCAAGATTAGAAATATTACCAGACCTCTGACTCAACCATTCCACAAACCTTGACCAACGGCTACCGCAATTGGATGGAAAATCTAGCCAAAATATCGCGGATTCAAATCCCTTCTTCGTACCCATCAAAGGAGAGAGACTCATGCTAAACGGATGATGAAAACGAGTCTAGAAGGTCCAAAATATGAGGAAAAGACCACACCCATCACTGAAATCACGTCGAAATCCAGCGATTGGAGAAAAACAAACTCACCATTCTTTCGTATTTTTCGGCGATTCAGAGGGTTTCAGGGCCAAAATTCAGGGCTGGAAGGAAACAGGAGGCCTGGGCATTCTTTTCCGAGTGGTGGACGAGCTTGCCATTGTCGAATGTGGTTAGATTTCCTGTGAGGAGCTTTGGCCATGTAGGTACGGTATGGGCACGGATCTAGTCAGGGAAAAGAGGAGAGGAAAGAAAAGACTGAGGACTTCCTTTTTTGGGTGTGATGCTGGCTCGCCGTCGCCGGAAAACGGAGAAATTTCCGTTGGAAGGACCGGCGGAACAGTAACAAGAGAGAGAGTGAGCATCGGGCATGGGAGGTGGTCGCACGCATGTGTGGGAGAGGAGAACCAAAATTTTGATTAAATGGACTTATTTAGTAAAAGACCAAAATGCCCTTGAATTTCATTTGGCCACAACTCTTAAACCGTAACTCAAAATCAAGTGTACTACTAGTCTACAAACTTGTATCGACGAGCTCTACGCTACGGTAATAAATTCAAAGCTTTAACTTGTCTACACTAAAAGTCAACTCTGGGCCCACTTATGGTCAAACTTGACCAAATTTGAAAATTTAATATTTTTGAAAATGAGGTGTTACATTATGCATCAAACCTAAATGATCTTGCACATAAAACCCCTCCATGTTCAACTGAACATCCAAGCCTTTTCTCACATGATTTCCATATGCATCAAACATCTGGGGAAACAAACTAAATTGTTAGAAAGCATAAAAACAACTACAACATTACAGCGACCAAGTTTCCATTACTCAACCAACACTTATGCAGTTATGCTCTTAAAGTCATTTACTACACAAAAATAAATCTTGTATTCAAATTATAATAACATGGACTACTGTTTGACCTTGAGTAGCAAAAGAGTTAAATATACCTCTAATTTTAGCTCCTTAACCATGCAACCTGGAAGCAGTTGGCTTTCCAGGACCGAGGGTTGGGCTTTGACATGCTGTAAACATCCAGGAGTAACTAGTACAAGGAAAACCAATAATATAACTAAGACAAAAATTCACTATATTGCAAAATAAATAACAAAGTTTTACATACAAATCTTTTTCGACAACAAATATTAAATAGATGCAATACCAAGACAGGGGATAGAAACTGATAACATCTTATCATGTGTGCATATGACCACAGAAGCTTTGTAAGTGGGCCGAATTTTGTCCAACTCGCTGCTCACAATCAGCACGTCTTGAAAATATGTAATGTCCATCCAAATAGAAAAGCTAAGATAGATAATTACACATTTAATTGATGCAAGTGCAACATGTCATTTATTTCCAACCATAACTTAACTTCTAGAATCAATTTAGATTTTGAAAGGTAAGTCTTCAATCTTCTCACTTTGAAAACAAGTACATCATTCATATGGATTTTGAACGTCACTTCTGGATTATATGTAAATGGAATTTGATTATCATAAATGTCATAACATGCAATCAAGAGAGGTTTGAAAAGTTGAACCCACCCTGACACCAAATCATGGAATGAATAAAGTAGATTTTGTTGGTTTGAAAAAAAACTTGCAATTTGCACAAAGAAGCTTCAAAAAGTTCTGTTAGAAAAGATAAGATCATGAGGGCACAATCAGAAAATTTATTAAAAAAAAATCCCATATGAAAAACATATGTTTATTAACATATAAATTTACAAAGAGCTGCCTAATTTATTGTTGACATTCTCAATTGCCCTTGATAAAAAATTGCATTGACTCTCCCTAGCCGCATAAAGAAATATTATAGACCATTCAGGATCCCAATAATTAAAAAAATTGCTTACCTTACAATATATGGTAGACTCTTATTGTCACTTAAAAGTCTCCACTTTCCAACCTTGCTAGATGCCTTGACCAAAACTCTTTTAAGACAAGTTTTATGACTCGACTCCATGATCTCCATCTGACAAATAGAACAAAAAAGCACAGCATTACATTATAATTAAGATTTCAATTAGGATCATAAAATACTATTCAAATGGAAACCCATCAAAGTTGTTATGGATAACTTACAAGAGAGAATGAAAATGCATAGACACATGCTCTTTCAAATTGTTATATCTTGCTGCGAATTGGAAAGACATATAAACCTTGAATACCTTTGTGCGATGAAGGTTTTACACATTTTGAATACATGTGTTTTTTCTTATTATGAACATCTTCACCTGCATTATAAAAACTAATTCCATAGTCTTTTCTAAATTACTTTTGAAAATATACTTCTGATCCAATCTCTTTGAAGCAGTGGACGATGCATAATTCGCAGGCCTAACAACTGCTACAATTTCCTTAGGAGTAACTTGTCTTGCAATAGCTTTTCCAGGTAATGCCTAAAAACAAAAAGAAACTATACTATATTGAAGATTAAAAAGATTATTCCTTATTTAAATTTTTTAAATTGTCAAAAAGAATGAATTGATCTGAAAAGACACTAAGAAAACCACAACTCAACATCAATACTCTATCCAATATAGACTTATACAAACTAAGCTACATGAACAAAACAAAAATAAAACAAACAAAAAAAACAAAAACAAAAACAAAAAAGAAATTGTCTTTCAGCCCTTCAGCTCTAAAGACTATATTTTTGCTAGATCTTTAAACATCCACTCATGTCAAACCCTTTATCACAGCATTCACTCATGTCACTTTTTCACCTCCCTCTATTTCTGATGCAGATAAAGATCAAACTCTCTTGCATTAATAGAGAAGATAAAAAAAATATGGAAATATACTAACCCCAACATCCAGCTCTTGACATAGTGTTTCACTTAGCAAGTCAATTGTAGATGGATATTTTTGACACTTCTTCTCAAGTTGGTACTCCCAATCAACTCTTTCAACAGCCAGGAACTAACATTGATGGCCCATATATCAAGCAATCCATAACTCAAGTGTATCAAATATTTGAAAGAATTTGATCTTCCCAAAATAGATAAAATTGAAAACTGTATTGCAAACCTTTCCAAAATCAACCACGTTGATAGGTATGGATAAGGAAGCATTAATATTTAAACTGGTTTCCCTATTTTCTTCTGAAAGGATGCACCCATTCTCATCTGGAACACCCAGTGGTCTTTCAAGCCAAAGAAAAAAAATAAATAAGAAAAATAAATTGTATGGAAATCCTAAAGGGAATGAAGTAAACAGACTAAGTAAATAACTTATACAAGAATACACAAGATACATGCCTGCATATAATCTGAGCTTCCCCTATCGAAAAAAAAATAACAAAAAATTATTAATTACATTAATTTGACCATAATTATTGCATTATACAAAATTCTACTTGAACTCTAATTATCCCTAAAAAAAATAGGTAAGAAGAAAAGTAATTAGATAGCTAAATACTTATATATAAGGAACATCAAATTTCGATGCCTTCAACCAGGAAGACTACTTACCACTGGCATCACCTTCAATTCCTCATAGCAAAAAGTATTCTATGGTTGCATAGACATTATTTTTATGAACCCCAGCATAGGCCCCCTTAAGAAGTTTGATTCTTTGGCCCGATGTCCAGGTTACATCCTTCCTATTTAAAATCTTGTGCACTCTTATAACTACAAAGTAATAACCCAATAATTAGATAAGCTAGCACTAGATAGATATAGTATCAAAATGGAAGTAATAGATCAGAAAAGAAAAGGAAGGAAATAAGCTGGCAGAACAAACAAAAATGTTCTTCTACTACTTTCAGAAGATATCTTGATCCTTTTAATACCCACCATCCGATGAAATGCGAATTGACTTTTTGTTTGCATGGTTGACAACAAGAATTGGTTTATCTTCTCCATGATCAATTTCTGCATCATACCTATCATGCATGTGAAGAATCCAATCCTGATACTCTTTTTCTAAATGAAAAGTAGTCAACAACTTGCCATCTCTACGAACTCTGACATGAATCCCTACAAATTAATAATATTTGATCAAAAATAAATAAAAACTCAATTTTAAAACCATTAAAAGTAATTCAATGCTTAAAACGAATACAACAAGATTACATTTTTGTTTCTCAGACAATTTATTGCCAAAGTTCCTCAAAGCCAATGTAAAAGAATTATGGTGTGCTAAATCAGTCTACAGATAATAATGCATTTGCTGAGTAGCTGTATCAATATTTATAAAGTGAGCTAACAACAAAAATGAACAATAAAGTAAACCTCCATGAACCAATTAGCCCATCTCAGTTTCAAATAGCTGATTTGTATTTTCTTAGTAACATCATTCTCTAATCTAAAAAGAAAGGATTAACAGATAGTAAAAAGTAATTAAAGAAAGCATACACAGTGCTGCAAAGTTTCAGCATTGTAGAGAAGAAAGTTAGACTTCCATGAAAAACAAATTCGAAAAAATAGGAGAAAAGATATGAACAACCCACCTCTGCATTCCACGCACAAAGCACAGAAGTCCACGGCAGCGGTCTTTGAGCGATGCGGCAGCGAGTTCGATGAAAGATGGGAAACATTGCTTCCCCTATTTCGCAAGAGATTTTGGGTTCGATTGGCAGGGCCAGTGGGTGCTTGTGGAAAGGTGGCCACTATTCATAACAATATTGAAGGCCACATTGCATGGGTAGATGAAGGGCATGCACAAAAAATTGTCCAAATCCGTGCTGATTTGGATAAATTTTTTTAATCTTATTTATTTTTTAATGAAAAAAAAAGTTTGTCACGGAATTAATTTTTGTGACTGTATATGTTTCATCAGTTGACCAGTCAAACTCAGAGTATTTAGTCATGAAGATGAAAAATTTGTAACAGTAGGTTTTAAACTTTTGGAGGGAAAATTTCATTCCGAAAAATTGACCCATTAGTTATGTAAAAATGTTACAATTTCAAATTTCGTAACTGAAAATAACATATTTTTTAAACAGTCACGAATTTTTTTTTTTGAAATTG
The DNA here is from genome assembly GCA_003254975.1 of Ochetophila trinervis. Classification (NCBI taxonomy): domain Eukaryota; kingdom Viridiplantae; phylum Streptophyta; class Magnoliopsida; order Rosales; family Rhamnaceae; genus Ochetophila; species Ochetophila trinervis. The sequence continues at coordinate 21,136 of QANX01003234.1, forward strand.
AAGGGGTATCTTCTGTAACAAAATTTATTTTGTAGCTTCAATTTTCGTTGCTGTAGGCCAAATTTCTTATAGCATTTGGAGTTTATGTAGTATCAACGTGATGTGTGTATGATTTATCTGCCATATAACTTGATAAAATTTATGCATTATGCTAATCGATCACAAGTTGATATATATGCTATAAACTCATCAAGAAACAAACCAAGTTGGAAAGAAATATGTTAATGGATGACGCACCGGTTGGATTTTTAATTTTTCTATCTTAAAAAGAAAAAGGTTGGTATATATAAAAGAGATCTGCATATATATAATATTTAATCGGTACACATAAAACTAATGGAAGCTATTGTTTGGAAGAAGTAAATAAACTTTTAGCTTAGACATTAATGCAACTTCATATATATCCATCCAAAAAGAAGAACTATAGCTCATTGAGAAATCCCATGCTCTCAATGCTTTTTGTTCTTGATGTGGTACTTCTAGAAGTACTAGAAGTTACTAGTGCTTCTAGTAAAATAATTTTATTTTGCAGATTCTTCTTTGATTTTAATAAGTGATCACAGGCAGCAGAAAATATTGAAATTTCACAAGAAAGTGAAACAAAAATGAGCTAGGAAAATTCTTTTTCAATATGCATATTACCCGTCCCAATGCAATACCATGCAAATGTTTTCATCACAATCTAAAGGGAATCTTTTATCGAGATCTCCAAAATTTGACAATGAGGTATTTCACAATTTAGTGATAGAGGCCATGATTAAGCATAATTTTCCTTTCAACTTTGTTGAATATGAAGGCATGAGGAAGGCATTTGAGTATGTTTCTCTGGACCTCAAGTTGCCTTCTAGAAATACTGCCAAAGCATTAACTTTGAAGATGTTTAAAAATGAGAAACAAAAACTTCAAGATTTAATGACTTCAATTCAAGGGAGGGTATGTTGAACATTTGATTTGTGGTCTTCTGCAACCAATGCAGGGTATCTTACTCTCACTTGCCACTTTGTTGACAATGAGTGGACGTTACAAAAGAAAATTGAATTTTTGTCATATTCCACCTCCACACAATGGTGTTGCGTTGTTTGATACAATTTATTCAATGCTAGGTGATTGGGGCATTGAGAAGAAGTTATTTTCCATTACTTTGGATAATGCTTCTAATAATGATTTGTTTGTTCATGTTTTACAAAATCAATTGAATTTTAGAGGTGTACTCTTATTGGATGGTAAATTGTTTCATGTTCGTTGTTGTGCTCAAATTTTGAACTTGATTGTCCAAGATTGACTTAAAGAAATTGATGATTTGGTGATAAAGATTTGAGAGTGCATAAAATACATTAAAGCTTCGGAGGGGAGGAAAAACAAATTTTTAGAGTGTGTTACACAAGTTGAGATAATGGATAATAAAAAGGTTTGAGACTAGATGTTCCCACTAGATGGAACTCAACCTATCTCATGCTTGATAGTGCAATTTTTTATTGCCAAGCATTTTTTAATTTGGAGTTGACTGATTCCTACTTTAAGTTTTGTCATTCTTTGGAAGAGTGGAAAAGAATAGAAAATATTTCAAAATTTTTGGGTTGCTTTTATAAGGTCACCACTTTATTTTCTGGAACAAAGTACCCTGCATCAAATTTGTTCTTTCCTAAGGTGTTTATAATCCAACATAATATCAAAGCAACTGTGGAAGAGAGTGATAGTTTTTTGAGAAAGATGGGAACTTTAATGAGCTTAAAGTTTGAAAATTATTGGTTCGAATATAATTTAGTTCTTGTTATAGCTGTGATTTTGGATCCTCGTTATAAAATTTAGTTTGTTGAGTGGGCTTATACAAAGCTCCATGGTAAGGATTCTTATGAGATGAGACGTGTTCAGGATACACTAAACTCCATCTTTGATGCTTATATGAAAGAGTTTTCTTGTCCTATCAACACAAACACCACTATGAAAAAGACTTTTACCAAAATGAAATCAAGATATACTATTTTTGAGGTAAATTATAAACCAAAAAACTCATCTTTTGAATAGTTAATTATAAGATTGTGTTACATATTCTAACTAAATTATTACTTTTGCATGTTGTAGGATTTTGATATGTGATACAGTTATAGCTCTTCATCCAAAAAAACCGAGTTAGATAAGTATTTTGATGAAGAGAGGTTGGATAGAAAACAAGAGTTAGATGTCCTTAATTGGTGGGAAGTAAAACAACTTCGATTTCCAATACTTTCTCATTTGGCTCGTGATGTCTTAGCAATTCCTATTTCAACAGTTGCCTCTGAGTCTGCTTTTAGTTTTGGTGGTCGTGTATTGGATCAATTTCGCAGTTCACTAAAGCCAGATGTAGTACAAGCTTTATTATGTACAAGATATTGGCTTTTTGACAAGGGAAGTAATTTATATTTATATATATTACTATTTTTTAAACATTTATATTTCTAATTTTATTGTATATTCAGTTTTAGATGATATCATTAATAAGGAAGAACTCACAGAAAATATCATTGCATCAACTGTTAAAGATACTAAATTAGGACAATGCTCTGACACATTTTCTATTGATGATTAGAGGTATTGAAATTTGAGTAGTATGCATTATTTAAATTTTCTATATTACTTTAGATAATAATATGCAATTTAACTTTTTCTTTTAGGCGCTTTGAGGTTGTACTTATTATGGTTGAAGATGTCATATGCATCGGATTGTCTATGCAAGAAATGAAAATGCGGTTGAAATTGAATATGTTTATGTATTATTGTTATTTCAAACAATATTGTTTTATATTTTTATTATTCATTTGTAGAAGGATTTAAGTATTATGTATGTTTGGTTTGTTATTTTTTTAACATGTATTAAGTATGTTGTTTTAATTTTTATTTTTGGTTTGTAAAATGATACAAATATTTATGTTTGTCTGTGCTTCATTATTTTTTAGTATGGACTATGAACTATAAATCAAATATATTTTCTTTTTTTTTTAAATAATTTTGAAAATAAGTTTAATGTGTTAATGGGTTGGATAACGAGTTACATGATAATTTCATAAACGGGTTTTGGTTTATATATTTCAACACGAAAGCTTAACGAGTCGGGTTTGGATGAGAAAACTTTGACACGAATATCACATGACACATTGCCAAGTCTATTCGCGAAGGCTCAATATTCAGATTCAGTATTGGATTGTGCAACCACATTTTGTTTCTTAGAATACCATGATACAAGATTGTCCCCAAAGTAAACACAGTACCCACCGGTGGACCGCCTATCATCCACATTCGATGCCCAACCTGCATTCGTGTAGCAAGAAAAAGTCCGATGAGTAGATGGTCGAAAGTGTAATCCAACTTGCAATGTTCCTTTAAGATATCTTTATACACGCTTGCATGCCCAATGAGCATCTGTTGGGGCTTGCATGAACTGGCTTAAATGATTAACTATGAAGCTCAATTCCGGCCTTGTCAAGAGAATGTATTGAAGAGCACCAATTGTACTTTTGTATGGTAGAGGGTTAAAAAATTTGTTTCTTGTATATTTACTTAACTAAACAAAAGTACTCGCAGGTGTGGGTGATGTCCTACAGTCAAGGATATTAGTCTTAATAAGAAGATCTTTTATATACTTAGATTGAGAAAGATATAAACCTAATGTTGTCATCTTGGCTTCAATTCCTAAGAAAAAATAAAAGGGGCTGAGATCTTTGAGAGAGAAATAGTGGTTCAACCAAGTAATAAAACTGTCAATATGTGTGGAATTTGAACCAGTAATTATTATATCGTCGACATACACAAAAGCCCAAAGAACATCTATTGAATTTTGTTGGATGAAGAGAGATGCATCCATTATTGATCGTTTGAAGCCCCATGTGCATAGTGTAGTCTTCAACTTGTCATACCATGTCTGATGAGCTTGTTTTAAGCTATAGAAAGATTTGTGTAATTGGTAAACATGAGTTAGGAAAGAGGAATCAAGGAACCTTTCTGATTAAGTCATAAAAACGGGTTGAAGAAGTTGGCCATTAAAAAAAGCGTTATTTATATCAACCTGTTTAATCATCCATTTATTTGTCATGACAATAAATATATATATAAGAGAAATAAATGCTTCTCCAATTAAGGATTACAAGTTGTGGGAAAAAAAACATTTTTGTATTATTTAAAATATGAACATTTTTCTAAATTTGTTAGTAAATACTTAATTTTTTTTTATGAACAATAATGCTAAAATTATTATAATATTAACCAAATTTATTTACCAAATGACGTGATAGATTTGTGTCAATATTTAATAGGTTTATTCTTTTGATTTACTTATTTAATTTAAAGTTTTGTTATCCATAGGCACGTTATATGGATATATCAACCAATAATATATTAACACATATAATTTAGTAAATAAATTTGGTCAATATTACCATAGGAGATTGACAATTTGCCCTTAACATTTAAATTGATAGTTATGCCCCTTATTAACTCTATATGTTACTACAATGTCCTTTACTATTATTAACCGTTAAATAATGTTGTTTTCTTTCTCATGTGTCTTTTCCCTCAAACGTCAATAAGAGTAGTTTTTTTTTTTTTTTTTTTTTTTTTTTTTTTTTT